>JARHVA010001949.1:705000-865000 GCA_037957365.1 Torreya grandis
TTGAATGGACATAATATAAAAATAAATATATTGAAATTTTTAAGAGCACAAACTCATACAAATGTGAAATCAAAGGCAATATTTGATATTTTTCATACAAGGGACAAGATTCTTTATTTTTAATCAAATAATATTCTAAAAGGGTAAAGAATACCATACATGAAATTTCATGATTGAACCAAGAATTAAAACATCCACAAATATTTAAGTAACATTGCATACATAAATATCACACAAATAAGAAAGGAAAATCTTCAATTTATTCTCATTCTCTAGGTTACAACATGTAGACAAGTTATTCAAAATGTAGAATAATATTTATAGAAAAAAAATGATAAGATGGGCTATGCCATATTTCCCATATTTATACAAAAAATATCATAAAATAGATATAGTTAACAAGGAAATCCACACCTAGTAGATGACATGTAAAAATATAGAAACTCCATGAACATAGGCACGATCTTCATCTGGTGGCATCTTTGGTGAAGAGAAAAAGTGTTATAAAAGATCATGCAAGAGATGGGCATGATCTAAACTGATGGAGGCATGATGGAAACTTCATGCAACACCTTTTTTCTTCTGTAGTTGAGCTATAAGTTCATCTTCATACAATGAGGCACCAAAGTGAAACTCTAATTTTTAAACAAAAAATAACTTTAGATAACTTAAGTTACTTTTTTACAAAATGCTAACTTGTGATTTTCAATTAGGACTTTTAAAAATTTCAAGTCACATAATTTTGTCAAAACTAGAAATGCATTTTACAATATGTGCTTTTACAACTTAAGCAACTCAAACTTGTCAAAATAGAAAGTGTAATTTTCAAGGTTTATTTTTACAAATTTTAACCTATCAAAATGGAAAGTTAAAATTACATATGGCTCTTTCTAAAAAGGAGTTATAAAAATGATAGTTGAAATTTACAAGTTGATACTTTACAATATTTTTAAAATAATGAAAATACAATATACAAGAATGTTTTTGATAGAAATAATTAATCTATATCCAACACTTATGAAACCTATTTGTCCTTTTTCACCCATGTCTTTTCAATATATGCATCAAAACTCTTGAAGATCTCGAAGACTCTATCTTCATCAGGACCAAAAGAGTAGAGGTGGATTATTACACATTCTTTTATTATATCAAACAGTTCCCTTATGAAGGATATATATTATTATGTCTCTTTTCCCATATGATTTAATGTGTTATGGTAATTGATGAAATAGTGGATAGAGCTCAAGCTGAAGGTTGTATCTCTTACCGATTCTCTTTCAACCACTTGTTTGAATTTATTTTTAAATTACTCTATTGAGAGGATATGGTTTTTCTGATTTGTTTCCTGATATGATAATTTATTCAACAAATCTTCAATGTCATATACCATATCAATGGCTTTGTCATGTGCAACTTTAGCCTTGTGGTCACTATCCATAAGTATATTTATTTTTAATTGAGTTTCTCTATCTAAATCCTCTTGTTCAAAATCATTTCTTAGTATCTTTTCTATAAGGAGGATGCCAACATCAATTAAGTCCACATCTATCAATTTTGGATAGAAAAGTTTTAACCTTTTTATCTCTTCCTCATACTTGTTGATCTAATCTCTCAAGGTGACCCTTCTCTTTGTCAGAGTTGTATAGTGGTCCATTACTAATTAAATAATTCTATTTACCTTTGAGATGAGCTCTTCTACCCATTCCTTTATGGCCCTTTCCATGCTACCAATTTTTTTCACTACATCAAGTGTTGCTTGATCTATGATCTGAGTGATAGGTTGTGCTAGTTAATTAGTGGGATTGATGAGTTTCTTCAATACAATAATTAGTTGTTCAACCTTATTTTTATCTCATCCTTAGTGAGATTCTTGTTATTTTAGATTAAACATCATTTTTCAATCCCTCTCTTGTAGGACATCTGAGGTAAACTTTTGATACTTGGTAATACCCCACTACTAGATCTTATTTTTGTTTGTGTAGTGTGGGGACTACAATCTCTACATATTTTTTCATTACTAAATCATATAAAATCCTTGAAATGGTATACAAAATTATCTTGGATTTCTTGTGTGTATTGGTAAGACCAAAATCCAATGTATTCAAGGACACCATCTTCTTGCATTTCTTCCCCACCATCTGTGCTAACCAACTAGGAGTAACATATTTTTGTGATGACACTATCACTTGAGAATCTATAGCTGAAGATGTTGTATTGGTGGGCATAATGATAAGTGTTGTATCCTTCATTGATATTACCATTGATTGTTTGATAGATGTTTTTTTCATCTCTTCCCCACCTGTGGGTTGAGGGTCCACATTTGTATCAATGTCTTGATCCATCTCTTTCTCCTCTATAGGAGTTGGGGTTACTATGGAGGTGGAAGAGGTGGGGTCAATGGAAATAGATGTGTCTATTGGGGGTGTGGGAGATGGGAGTGATGTCAATGGAGGAGTAAACATAAAGAGTTAGAACTAAGGAACCTATTGAAGTGTGGAGTCCAAAGCTTTGAATAAATCAATCCAATTGGTAAGGACACTCAGTGTTGGTAAATTAAGAAAGATAAAGGGAGATGAAGATGAAATAATAATTATCTTAGGGATTAGGATGCGCAGTGGGATTTAGTCAGAATGATTTAATCTATGGATTTATACTATTGTGTAGTGTTGGTGATTAATGAAATAAAAGGAGTTGTAGATGAGATGGAAGGAATTATAGAAGGGGAAAGTGAGATTGTGGAAGAGGGAAGTGGAATGGAAACTTGAGTGTCTAATTAAGAAGAGACCTAAGTGTCTAACTGAGAAGATTAAACTATGGGAAATAGACTTATTGACATAGGTAAACTGGTAGGAATGGAGAGTGAAGTCACTTGAGGTGAAGGACGAGTGAAGATAGGAGGAGGAGGTGTAGGAGATAAATGAATGACATAAATAGGTATGGGACATATAATAGAAATGGTAGTTAAAATTATAATCAAGATGGGTGTTGAAGCTATTTTTACTTCAATTTTAGCTATATCCTTTGATGAAATCACTATGGGTTAATCTATTACTACTCCCTAGCTGCTAGATTGTCCCTTCTTGGCCTTCAATTTCTTCTTTCTCTTATGGGAGATCAATGGCCTATCTGGTTGCTCTAGGAGTAATCTGTAGACACCTAAAAAGTGTCTAACCCTTTGTCTTCCTCTCTCCCCTTGGTCCCTTGCCACTTCAACTATCCCTAACCTACCTAAGTCTTATTAATTGAAAATAATCATCTATTTTTAATTAAATAAGTCCATTTTCCTTCTCCTTGCCACCTCGCCACCCTAGGATACCTTCCTTGGATCCCCTTTATTCCCCACATGGCCATTTAATGCCTTAGACTCCCATTCTAATCTCTTCACTCGCCCATTTAACCCCTGTCGGCCGTTTCATCCTCGCATTCATTTGACCTAGCAGTTGGGAAATGGATGAAAGGCTATTTTTAGCCTTTCTCCGGCCTTTTAGCCGCCGACGTCGGTCAACCGTCGACTGACGTCGGCGATATTGCCAGCGTTGGCACCTTTCATAACGACTTCTTCACCGTTATCTCCCTCTCTTCGCTCTTTACGTCTCTCTCTGGTATCTCGGCTCTTGAATCTTTGCATCAGACCCTTGTATCCGTCCTTTCACTTGACCTCTCTGCCAATCAATCTGACTCTCTCCCTCAAGTACACAGCAAGCTTTTGCAAGTGAACAACAAGGGATTCTCCATCAGCAATAGGCTTCACATCCAACATCATTAGCAACAAGATCAACACCTTCTTCAGCAGGGCACAGGTAAGTACTCTGTTTGTTTTCTTTATGCTTTCTAGTCATCTACTTTTAAACTAGATTTAGTACTTCTTTTCCCCAACCCAGACTGCTAACCAAACCAGGCAGACCCAGATTCCTATCTCTCTGATCGGCCTCCTTTATCTCTTTATCCCTTTTCGACATTTTGTCCATTATCCTAAGACCTCTGCATAGACCTTCAACTAAAACTAGACTCTCCCAGACCATTTTGTACGTCCACAGACCCATCCACAGACCAAGCCTGGACCAGACTCTGTCCAGACTCGACCAGAACCTGACCTGACCCGTCTAGAGGCCATTGCCTCGATCGATGCCGGTCATTACCCCGACTGACGTCGGCCACATAACCGACATCGGCACCTTTGACCACCGACGCCGGTAGGACCACCGACGCCGGCGACTGTGACTAAGCCGACAGCTTCTTCCAGGTAAGCCTTTGCTTCCTTTTCTCTTTTAGTTTGCTATCATTTCAGTCTATTTTAGCATTCTGTCATTTATCAGTCATTTATCTTTTATCAAAATAGTGGGTTGACCTCCCTTAAGGAAGTTTTCATGCTTCTGGGAACAAGCTTTCGCTTGGTAACCCACTGCCTATCTATCTAACATTTTCTTATCCAAGTTTCTTTTTCCTTACAGGTGTCATTCCTCCATAGCCAAAGAGGGGTGCTCACAAGCGTCTAGATTACGGTGCGCAATCTTCATCCAGGTACTTCTAGCCTTGTCCATTTCTTTAGTTTCTTTATTCATCTTTTGAATGTAGAAAGTGAAATTTGAATAGAAACATTTTGGCACGCCTGGTGGGACCCTAGGTTCCTCCTGGGTTCCTTTTCTTCTTCATTCATTTAGGAGCATTAGGTTCTTACCTTTCCTCCTTCTTTTCTTCTCAATGACACTATAAGCAGAAAATTAAAAAGAATCTTTCTTTTCTTTCTTGCACTTTCTAGACTAGTCTAAACATCATACTCTCAACCCTTTCTCAAACTTGTCTTCATAGCAAACATCACATTTTGACTTGGGCATTAAAAACACTTTGCATTCATTTTTGCTTGTGCTTGCATCTTCTTAGTCCACATCTAGTAACTTAGACGCATATTGAATAAATCGTAGACACTTGATGTTACACTACCAAACCACATGCACTAAAACGAACATAAAACTTACTTGAGACAAGGTCCGACTGGGATTTCATCCCCCAACGGATACCTTACCCGTCCCGGTGACCCTACTTGGATTTCATCACCAAGGGGGAAGCCCACTCCGTTCTCTGGCGGAGGATAAACTCTAGGCGAGGTATATCTTGGCTAAGCGAGACCAGCTAACCACTAGAATCGTGAAGTGAGGGGAGCTTGCTCCTTAGCACCAGGCCACGTACCAGACCTAACACAGATTTTTGAGCACCTAAAACAAGACCCAAAACCAGCTCTAGACTGCTTCTTCTAGGACCTTCTTGACAGCCAATCTCCCCAAACATTCATCTAAGGCATAAGCCACAGATTCTAAAGTTAATTCCTAGGATTTATCGCTTAGGCTTGTCTGTCTCTCTCTGTTCTTCTCTTCTCATCTGTTTGTTTGAGTGAGTGAGGATGCTTTCTTCATTGTTTTTCCAAAGAATCTTAAAATCTTTTGGTTCTCTGGAAGACACAGTCACTAGCATCGGTCCTGTCACTGACGTCGGCTTTCCTCTCTTGCCAGCATCGATTATCTAACCGACATCGGCTATCTTCCTTACCGACATCGGTTTTTAAACCGACGTCGGTCTCTGTCACTGTCCTTTTTTTTCAAAACCAGCAACCTAAAACCTGTCCCTTCTCTGTCAAAAACTCCATTCTAAGTTTCTGGAACTGCAAAAACATAGTTTCTGGAATCTGACCCTCCTTTTTGACCACGCTCCCTCGTCCCTAACCAGTCCTATCATGGAGTTCCACTCGGAGACTGAAAGAACTCCTACAGGACTGACCTCGACCCCGACCCTGACTCAAATTCCCATCATCCCTGAAGGGGACCAAGATTTCGAGAGATTCTTGGACCTCAATACTGCAGCCCTCCAAAACTATCTCGTGAGAAACCCAACGCGAGACCTTTCAGGTGATGTGGCGATGACATCCACACCATTCGCCACCCAACCCTTTATGACTCAACCTTTCACCTCAACTATTAACCCAACCATGGCCAATACGCAATGTTTGGCCTCCCCGTCTATTTTTAGACCAACCTCCATCGGGGTTCCATTACCCCCTCAACCACCTGCAATTCAACCAAGTTCTACATCATATCAGAACTTGATTGTCTCGACCCCTCATACTCTTGCACCCATAAATGTAGGAGTGCCAACCTATCTTTCTACCAGTGCCACCATTCAACCACCTTTGGCGGTGCCAAGTCAACTTATACCTTCGACCTTCATAACGCAACCACCTTTAGCCTCCACTTCTGCCCCTGCAACTAGTCATCCGTACATTGTACAATCGACTATGTCACACGCCTCCTCTAGCCTCTTCCAAGCACTTTACAACCTAGGGGGTGCTCAACCCGCCAATCCGTCAGCAGACATCATTAAGATGCTGATGGATAAAATGTCCAGTCTCGAAGCCTCCATTTCCAGTTCAAGCAATACTTTGTCATATGAGCAAATTTGCAATGAGCCCATCCATCCTTCCATCCCTATTCGACCATACCCTAACCATTAGGAGCTTCCTAAATTCACTTGCTTTCAGAGTAAGGAAGACCCACAACAACATCTATGGGCATTTAGACATGCCTGTTATCTTATTGCCCATGACGATGTGTTACTTTTACGCACGTTCCCTATGTCGCTTTCTGGCCCAGCCCTTGACTGGTATAGTTCTCTTGCCAGACACTCTATCTTTTCATTCATCCAACTCACCCAACTATTTCTTGACCATTTCTCAATCAACATCACCAAACAAGTCTCAATCACAGACCTTTATTCCATCAGGCAATTTGATGACGAATCTGTAGTTGATTTTGTCACTCATTGGAGAGGCTTGATTAACCAGCTCTCCTTCTCCTTGCCTCAACCCGAGCTCATCGAGCTCTTTTCTCGAGCATGTGCCAGACACATCTCTTCTACTTTGTGGATTCAGACATTCCGCACTTTTGACGAAGCTTTCATCATGGCTCGAAAGCTTGAACTCTGCACCCTTGAAGAAGATAAGGTCAAATTGCGTAATACCAACGTGAAATCTACTGACCATTCTTCTTCCAGACCTTCTTCTTCTGCCAACTCCAAGTCCAAAGGAGTGGCCAACACTGTGGTCATTAGATCACCATCCTTAACAACAACAAATTATTCCCAACCTTTGACATCTTCCAGCATTACCAAACAATTCCAACAACGGTATATCCAGCATTTTTACACTCCACTTGGAGAACCATACGCTTCCGTTTTGGAAAAAATTATCAAGCAGGGGGTCCTCAATCTCCCTACAATCCAACCACCTCAATTTGACCCCTCTAAAGCCCTCCCTACATGGTATAGAGAGGCTGACTTCTGCCACTTTCACCGCATCCAAGGCCATGACATTAACAACTGCTGAACTTTCAAAAACATCGTCCAAGACATGATCGACAAGGGGGATCTTATTTTAGATAACCCAAACGCCCCACCCAATCAACATATCGACATTTTCAAACAACCATTTCCGAATCATCCGCCTACTCAAAATGACATCCAGACTTCGACCAATGACACTCAAGACCATGACATTCACTCGATTAACACTATCTTGCCTCTTGTCCTTGACCAACCTCTTCCATTAAAGGATGAAGAACCTTCTTCTCCTACTAGTCCTCCATCTACCTCTCTTATATTGGAGGACGCTTTGACCACATCAACACCATTAGCCCCACCTTCATCCAATGACCATACCTTGCCTACTCCTCAAGCACAAGCAGAAGGCACAATCATCCCTGCCTCCTGCCATCTGGAAGAGCCACACTCTCCTATTTCTTCTCCACCCAGAGAAGGACTAGTCTCTTTACCCATTTCAATCAAGGAAGACCCAGTCACAGTTTCCTCTTGCTCTTTGCCTGAGATTGTTACATCTCACTCACCTTCATCCACATTCAAACCCAAACCCACATCTAACCTTGCCTCACACAATAGTGGCCCTCGACCCAAACTAACGAAAGTCACTAGACCACATTGGAGAATTTCTCCCCCACCTTCATCATTGCCTTCAATCTTGGGCCCGCATCCGTCCACTTTAATAGGAGTACTGCCTACTCCCATCCTTCACAGAGGCACGTCGCCTCCATTACTCCCTCAACCCATCAAACATATATCTCCCTCAAACCATCGACCAATGCCTCTTATGCCTCTTAAACCAAAGTCATCAACCCCTACTGCAATAAGACATCTAGACCCATTACCAGGTTCTTATACCTTGCTTTTACGACAATTGTTGCAGTCCTCTCGCCTCGACCTCCCGCCTCTCAGACCATATCAATCTCTCAGACCAAAACCACCCTGGTTCGATGACACTTGCATTTGCTTATATCATCGCACACCTGGACACGACATGGAGCATTGTTGTGCCCTCAAGGTTGCCATTCGCCAATGTCTGGCGAATGACACCTCTCTTCTCGACCACGTTATCAATAAACCCTCAACACCGCCTCTCTCATCGACTCTCAGATCAAGACCCTCTTGGTTCAACAAATCTAAATTTTGCAACTATCATCACACTCCGGGACATGACACTGAGCATTGTTGTGCTCTCAGAGCTATCATTCATCAACAACGGAGAAAGGATTTCCTTCTCACCAAGGATCCTCTTAACCACCTCTTTGACAAAACATCAACCCCGACCCATGCCTCTCCAACCTCATCACCTAAATCGGGATCTCCACGATAGATTATGGTCCCTTTATCGCCTTTGACCCCATTATTTGACATTAACACAGTCCATTTAATCACCAAGCCTTAGTCAACCTTGACTAATCTATCCAACATTCTCCCTAAGCGACTGGGGGAATCCAACCTTATCCTAACTTCGATCAAACATTCAACCAAACCTCGACCAAGTCTCGACCAACCATCGACCATGACATCGACCATAACCTTACCAAACCTTCAACCAAACCTTTGACAAACTTTGACCAAACATTTTACCATACCTCAACCAACTCTCGACCAATCAACAATCAAATATCAATCAACCAGACCTCTCAACCAAACATTCAACCTTTTTCAACCAACCAACGACAATGTCAACCAACTTCACATCCATTAATCAACACCTGACCAATCTGGAAAGAGCCAAATGGGGCAAGTCCGCTCCTAATTGACTCAAACCTTAACGCACTAGCATGGCCCAGGGACTTATCAGACCTTGAGCCCCCCCTTAATGCGTTGCATCTTCGACCATTCTTCATTTAGTCGAGTACTCGTTTACTTAGCATTTAACTTGAGCTCGTCCCTTGAGCAATCCCTCATCTAGCTAATCCCATTATTTTTCAACCTTACTTCCTTTAATCAATCCTCTAAAACCCTTTTATATAGTATGGATACTTTGTCCTAATAAAAGGGAGCCCTTGAACTTTTATAAGTCTTGTCCATGACTCAAATTCCTATCAACAATCAATCAAGATGTCAAAATATAAATAAGGTCACAAAATCAAATCAAAAAGACAGACTACTCCCTCAAAGGACAACTGTACTATCATTGCTGTAGCTAATAGATTGATCCCTCGAAGGACAGCTATTCAAACACATTTAAAGCAAAATATAGACCACTCCCTCGAAGGATGGCTATCAAACAACAACCTTTCTTAGAAGCTTCCCGCATTGATCAGCTTTGCAACATGACCACTAAATCAAAAGACATCTCTATGTAGGCTTCCCGCATCGATCAGCCTGCACCCAAAAAAAAAAAAAAAAAAAAAATGGGTCATGGACTTGGCTTGTAGTTGTCTCAGGGTCTCCCATAAAAAGGGGCAAGGTTATTCCTGCTCTTAAACTGGGTTACCCTATCCTCCTCCTATCACCTGCTCAGGGGACTTCGAGCTCGCTTAACGTCAAGTGATTCGACTATTTCTCTAGCACAACACTGATCCACGACACAACGCATACACGGGGCTTTTGTTCTAACAACCCCTATCCATGCTGTCCTTTTTGGTCTTTGTCAATGAAAGAGCAATTCGCCTTTCACTTATCTTTTGCTTTGGTCACATTAAACCAAACCAACTTCAACATTTTCAAACCAACCTCAACATTTTCAACATGACATCAGGCATCGCCTTATCAATTCCCATAGTTTCCATGGACACCAATACACATGGAAACTATCGACCAGACCCAATTTATGTTAAGCATAAACCAATACTTACTGAAGCATAAATAGACCCCATTCATTTTTAGCATACATCCATCACGACTATGGAAAATTGCTAGGGATGAAAGACCTTTCAACCAATGTAGCAGAATACACCTCATCATCGATCATTTTGACCCTCGCAGTCTGAACTACATTGGTCTGAGGCCCTATGACCAGGGCTATGTAGGCAACACTCAGATACCACATCTTCTGAGGTTAGCTTGACCACCCCCGTTTGTTCGTCTCTTTGATGGACAAACCTTCTCTTCTACAACTTTGACCAAGACCAATCCATCTCTTTGACCCTTCCTCCCTTTTAGGGAGAACTACATTGGCTTGAGGCCCTTCACACAAGGGCTATGTATGCAGCACTCAGATCACATGACATTTTCTAAGGTTAGCTCGGCCACATCCTTTCGTCCATCCATCCCCTTGACCAATGACCATTGGAGATCCTGCATATCTCCTTTGACCTTCGACCACTTCCAAGACAGCGTTTGCCTTGGTTATTTTTTGCCTTTATGCTACCTCACGATTGGTTAGCAGAATTGTCTGCAGACCCTATTTTTGACCCTTCACAAGTATAGGATTGCAAGCTGGTTGATCCCTACTACCTGTGACTTTTTCATGTCTCTGGGAGCACATCCTGAGCCTGGGATACCTAGAACACGATGACCATTTGGAGCTTCAGCTTAGATTGAGTGACCCGATCAGCAGACGACTAAATGCTGGGGCCCAGTTACTTCAATTTTGGCACTCCTTGACCCTCGACATGCGACAATTTGACCCGACCATCCCGTGAAGTGGTATACACACAATCACGACTATTGCAGCATTTTCACTCACACTCTTCTATCCATTTCTCTGTCAAATCAGCACTCGACATCAGGTTCCTGCCCTCGACTCCTGCTTTGAGGGGGAATACCTCATCCATACTTCGGGGCAATCTACATCATATATTACCTGGGGCAACCACCTCCTATTTTTGTCTTGCAGTTCATCTAGAACAACCAACAAGACAAAAAGGGGCAAATGTAGACACCTAAAAAGTGTCTAACCCTTTGTCTTCCTCTCTCCCCTTGGTCCCTTGCCACTTCGACTATCCCTAACCTACCTAAGTCTTATTAATTGAAAATAATCATCTATTTTTAATTAAATAAGTCCATTTTCCTTCTCCTTGCCACCTCGCCACCCTAGGATACCTTCCTTGGATCCCCTTTATTCCCCACATGGCC
The DNA here is from genome assembly GCA_037957365.1 of Torreya grandis. Lineage (NCBI taxonomy): Eukaryota > Viridiplantae > Streptophyta > Pinopsida > Cupressales > Taxaceae > Torreya > Torreya grandis. The sequence goes on from JARHVA010001949.1 coordinate 716,389, forward strand.
ATTTAATGCCTTAGACTCCCATTCTAATCTCTTCACTCGCCCATTTAACCCCTGTCGACCGTTTCATCCTCGCATTCATTTGACCCGGCGGTTGGGAAATGGATGAAAGGCTATTTTTAGCCTTTTTCCAGCCTTTTAGCTGCCGACGTCGGTCAACCATTGACCGACGTCGGTGATATTTCTGGCATCGGCACCTTTCATAACAGCTTCTTCACCGTTATCTCCCTCTCTTCACTCTCTGTGTCTCTCTCTGGTATCTCAGCTCTTGAATCTTTGCATCAGACCCTTGTATCCATCCTTTCACTTGACCTCTCTACCAATCAATCTGACTCTCTCCCTCAGGTACACAGCAAGCTTCTGCAAGTGAACAACAAGGGATTCTCCATCAACAACAGGCTTCACATCCAACATCATCAGCAACAAGATCAACACCTTCTTCAGCAGGGCACAGGTAAGTACTCTGTTTGTTTTCTTTATGCTTTCTAGTCATCTGCTTTTAAACTAGATTTAGTACTTCTTTTCCCCAACCCAGACTACTAACCAAACTAGGCAGACCCGGATTCCTATCTCTCTGATTGGCCTCCTTTATCTCTCTATCCCTTTTCGACATTTTGTCCATTATCCTAAGACCTCTGCATAGACCTTCAACTAAAACCAGACTCTCCCAGACCATTTTGTACGTCCACAGACCCGTCCACAGACCAAGCCCGAACCAGACTCTGTCTAGACTCGACCAGAACCTGACTTGACCCGTCTGGAGGCCATTGCCCCGACCGACGCTGGTCATTACCCCGACCGATGTCGGCCACATAACCGACATCGGCACCTTTGACCACCGACGCCGGTAGGACCACCGATGCCGGCGACTGTGACTAAGCCGACAGCTTCTTCCAGGTAAGCCTTTGCTTCCTTTTCTCTTTTAGTTTGCTATCATTTCAGTCTATTTTAGCATTCTATCATTTATCAGTCATTTATCTTTTATCAAAATAGTGGGTTGACCTCCCTTAAGGAAGTTCTCATGCTTCTGGGAACAAGCTTTCGCTTGGCAACCCACTGCCTATCTATCTAACATTTTCTTGTCCAAGTTTCTTTTTCCTTACAGGTGTCATTCCTCCACAGCCAAAGAGGGGTGCTCACAAGCGTCTGGATTACGGTGCACAATCTTCATCCAGGTACTTCTAGCCTTGTCCATTTCTTTAGTTTCTTTATTCATCTTTTGAATGTAGAAAGCGAAATTTGAATAGAAACATAATCCACTACTATAACCTTCTACTAAAGGCGGTATTCCTTTTTCTTTGAGTTTTAGAAGTTTTTCACTGATGCTTACTATCTCTTTGGTCACTTGGACCCCTTTACTCCTAAGCTAGTTGAGTGTTCTATTTATTATATGGGTGGTTATATCCATTATAGAGAAAGACTCATGAATATACCACCCTAACACTAGAAGGGGTAAAGTATATATTTTGTTCTCATGGTATACCTTGTCTACTAGGGAATCATCATCAACCAAGTCCTTGAGGACTTGTTCCATGTTTAAGGCCTTGATCTAATCAAGGGTCATTTTGAAGTAATATTTCAGTCTTGCTTCCTCTTCATCTTCCAAGTCCTCTCAATAGTCTTCATAGTAGGGGACATGGGAATATGTGGAGATTCCCATTGTACTAGTGATGCTACCATGAATATCATATAATGGAATTGCCTCCAAGGTTCTCAAGGTCATTTAAGTCATTTCAACATCTACACACTTGGCTTTGGATAGAGAAGGGCATGTGTAGCCTACCTATGCTGAGGGGGATATAAATTCTTGATTTGTTTTTTCTAGATAATAACTTGTGAGTTTCAACTACTTTCCTCAAAAGCTCCATTAATGCGCATTTATCACTCACATAACTTAGGAGGGTATAAGGATAACCATTGAATTTGCATACTTTGATGTATGAGTATGTGGGGAATTGAATGAAATAAGAACCCCAATTGGTGTTTTCTAAAATGGCAACATCAGATTATCTCTTCTTCTCTAGTTCCTTGTCAAACATAACTATGATGCAGTAGATAAATACATCATTGACTCTCCTAAAGTGTTATCTACTAACTTCAAGAGTGAGGCTAAGGTAATTATTAAACACTTTATTTTCTTGATCAGTTAATTTTTTGAGTCTTGGGAAAGATATACCTTTGGCCAATATATAAACTAGATAAGAAGTCATGTAAAATTTCCTTGTGGTTTGGATCTCTAGAAACTACTTATGGATGGAGTCACTGATGAGCTATTCCTAGTGGATATATTTCTAGTTCTAGAGGATCACCCAAATATATATGTATATCTAGTCTTGCAAAATATTTGCATCAAGTCTATCAGTGATCCTATGTAGTAGTATGGTTATAACACCTTCCTCATTCTTAAAATCAATCCTTGTTAATGTTTTAGGAAATATGATGGCAACAACCCTAGTGATCCTTAACCAATGTTCGTTCATTACTATTTGACATCTTATGTTATTATCTTGATATGATTTCTTTGAGGATTTTGGAGTTATATCTAAGTAACTCTCAAATTATGGTATCAATAAGATGGATTATATGAAGTTTAGTTCTAGATTTAGAATCCTTTCCCCTTTAACATTTAGCACCTATATCTTATCAACATCATAATGGGTAAATGAGATTCTACGACATCATAATGAAAACCTAAATCCCTAATTGATTCTTAATAAGCAATAAAATCCCTATTATAATTAGATTCACATAAGAACATACAAAAATGGAAAGCTAGCTCAATCAAGAAAAGAAAATCTTGAATAACATAAAGGATCAATCAAAATAACATGTAATGGGGGGTCAATGGCATTGTGGCATGGTGTGTTTCTTAATTTTGTTGCTTACAGGGTTGAAGGCATGGTGAAAAATGCATGGTGCATGGATCAAGGTCACTATCAGGTTTGTAAAACTCCAAAATCAATTTAGCAAATTTAAACATGATTTTAATTAACCCTAATTCATTTATATAAGTCCCTTACAATAAATGCCTTAATGGTAGTGGTTGGTGGAGATCCATAGTCTAAGAACACATTTTCAACTTTGTAATTTTTCTAATTTCTCTTTGACATCCATATTCCATGGGTTGGCTTGTTTGACCCTTCAAAAATAGGAAGTTCGAACTTGGGTAGCAATTTACAACTTTGAAAGTTGTAATTTTCACTTGGAGTTCTTGATTCTATAAGAAAGGAGGTTGATGAGAAGCATAACTCATATTAAAATTTCCAACTTTACAAGTTACAAATTATAACCAAAGTTCTGGTTTCCAATTAGAATGTTACATGGGAATTGGAGATTGGTAAGCAATTTTCAAGTTTGCAAATTACAAATTGTAGTCCAATCTCTATTTTTTATGAGGTATGTGGTTTTAAGGAAGAACTCTAGTAGCAATTTGAAAGTTTAAAAATTGAAAATTGTAGTTGAATCTTTGATTTATATCAGTTATAGGTTTTGCAAGTAACAGAGGTTTGAGAGCAATTTGCAAGTTAAAAATTGCAAGCCAATCTCTGGATTCCATCAGCTTAGTATTTAGTGAGAAGTGGAGGTTTGGATGTAATTTTTAAGTTTTCAATTTGTAAATTACACCCATATATCTAATTTCCACCAGCTAATGTATTGCAAGAAGTAGAGCGTAGGAAGTAATTTGAAATTTTGTAAATTACAAATTGTAGTCCAATCTCTAGTTTTTGCCAACTTAGGGAAATGGATGTTTTGGGCCAATTTAAGGTATTTTTTCCAAAGAACCCTTCATAAATAAGAATATAAATATAACATACAAACATTTAATGATAAAGGCAATTCAATGTATACATATGATAATTTTAAATTATTTCCTTACTGTCATTTTAATTTATGCTTTCTACTATAACTATATTATGATCTATTACTATCATCCTCCTTTATTGTTTAAGTAATTTCATTATAAGTGGTATTAGAGCTTTTATTTGGGCCATTACAGGTCAAAAACCTTAGATATTATAATTTGGATACATCTTGAAAACTATAATGAATTTTTCTAAACTTTTTTACTAGAGGTTCAAAATCATTCAAGTAAGCTTCCATTCAAATTTAATCTTAATTGGATCTAGTTTGCAAAATTTATCTCTATTTTAGGGTTTTTAATAAATTCTAAGTAGTTAGGGAAAGATTCCATTGCATTATCAGGTAGAAAAGGCTTGAGATTAGGATAGGGCCTTTAAAATGGTACAACTCATTTAGCTATGGTGGGATCCTTATTCCTATTATATCCCTTGATTTACTATATTGGATACTAGGACATACTTATGGGTCTTCCTTAAGGTACTTGAAATTTTAACAAAAAATGGACAAAAATGTCAACATTTTTAGTGACCTCTATAGGGTTATTTCTTACAAATCAGTTTCTTTCTAGTAGCCTTCTAGTTTATTGGGCATGGAGTCATTTTAAGCTTAACATACTTTAATTGGTGAAGAACAGAACTGGGATTTGCCTAAACAAGAATAAAATAGGGAAAAATAGAAAAAAACCAAGGAAATAAAAATGCCTAATGAGTTGACTTGTGTGAAATCACTTATTTGTAAAACACAACTAACCTTAATATATACAATTTTTTTTTTGGAATGAATTCCAACCTCAAAATAAAGCTTTGAAGTATATCCCATTGACTGGGATAGGTAGTTCTAACCCATTGAGCTTGGATAGATAGAATGCATTTACTCCTTTGCACTGAGTTATAATATATGGACCATTCCATATTGCATCAAACTTGGTGTATTTACTTGGTTTATCCTTGTCTGCATCCCATTTGAGAACCATGTCTTCTTCATTGAATCTCCTATCAGATGATTTTTTATCAAAATTCCTCTTTGTTTGATCTTGGTTTTCTTTTAGAACTTTCATTGAATGGTTCTTGAATTCTTCTAATTCAATGATTTTTACCATTCTTAATGTCATTTAATCATTGCCAATCAAATCTAATTGATGATTGAGTTCTAGAGATGGTAACTCAATTGATAGTGGGACTCAGGGTTCCCTTCCATATACCAACATGAATGAAGAGTTGCCAATGGATCTCTTAGGAGGAATCCTATCAACCCATAGTGCTAATTTCAACTTTGTGTGGCATATCCTTTGGTTATCTTCCATTGTCCTTTTGATAATTCTTATGAGGTTCTTTTTGGTAGACTTGACCAAGCCATTACCTTATGGTTAATAATTAGAAGTACTCAAGTATATATTATGATTTATATCCCATTTACTCACTTGAGTACCCACAAAAGATTTGGCATTGTCCAAGATAATGGTGTGAGGAACACCAAACCTTGAAATGATGCCATCCATGAATTTTAGGATAGATGCCTCTATGGCATCTTTTAGTACAACTACTTTAGTCCATCTTTTAAAATATTCAATTTGTATAATAACCCATTTATGGCCTACATCAATGGTGGATTGATCATACCAATGAAATCCAATCCCCATTAAGAAAATGGTTGATCTACTTGAATTGGTCTAAGAGGGAAAGCTACTAATATTTGTTTGCCTATGAAGTAAACACACTTTTCATAGTTCCTTACCCATTGGTGGGCATGTTTGAATATTTTATACCAATAATATCCCCTCTCATTATTTTTATGGTCATGGTTTATTATAGAGAAATGTCCACCTGATAGTCCATCATGAAATTAATCAAGCACTTTAGGGACTTGATTGTGCTCGATACATCTTAGCATGAATCCATTCATATCTTTTATAAGAAATATTCTATCAACAAAAACATAAGGAGTGGATTGGAATCTGAAATACCTTTTCTTGGACTTTCAAAAGTCATATAGGTACTCACCAATCTATATGAAGATGGCCTTGTCATGGATTTAGCTATTTAAAATAGGTGGAATGGTTAGCTGAGATGCACTTTGAGCTTATAGTGCTTTAGATAATACTTCAACATTCTTGATATCAGACTCTAGCTATTCACATCAACCCTTTCCTCTTAAAATCTTTGTAATTTTGATGTCCATATCATATTCCATGACTTTTATGATCCATCCTGCTCTTTTTTCATTTATCTCCTGGATTAGTAAGAACTCTTTGACAATTGGTGACTAACCATCAGATGAATTTTATTATTGGAGAACATATGTCTAAACTTTTTTAGAGCCTTAATTATAACATATACTTGCTTCTCTCAAAAACTATAATTTTCTTCATAATCCTTCAAGGATTGATTGGAAAAAGATATTAGCTATTCCAATTGTTATTTATTATATTGGGTTAGAATAGATGAGATGTTGCCTTCCCCTCAAAAAGCATAGAGAATGAAATCTTTCTAGTAATTGGGGTTGACTAGGGTAGGATCTTGAGAAATAGCTTGCTTTATGGCTTCAAAATTATATTTTCCCTCTTGTGTCCAATTGAAAATGATACCCTTATTAAGCATTATATTAAGGGGCTTGGCCATAAAGGTAAAATTTGAAACAAATCTTCTTATGAAATTGATTTTTCTAAGAAAATTTTATAATCCCTTCTTATGGCTTGATAGTGCTAATGCATATATAACACTTATTCTCTCTGGGTCTATTGCAAGACCCTCCTTTAAAATAATGTGTCCTAGTAGTTTTCATTAATTAAATATGAAAATTCACTTCTTTGGATAGAGGGAAACTCCAAATTCTCTGCACCTTTCAAAAAATTTTGTAAGGTGATCCAAATGTGCATAAGCATGATTTGAGTAAATAGTGATGTCATCTAGGTATTCCATGATCATCCCATTTATCAAACCTATGAAATCAATATCCATGGATCTCTAGAATGTTAAACCATCATTAGTCAGACCAAATGACATCTTTTTATATGCATACATACCCCATTTTGTGGTGAAGGCAATCTTGAACTGGTCTAATTCCTACACTAAGATTTGGTTATATCCAGAATAACCATCTAGAAGGGAAAACCTTTTAGATCCTGATATAGTTTGAAAAATTTGATCCATGGGTGGAAAGGGATAATGATCCTTTAGAGATGCTTTGTTTAGATCCATGAAATCTACACAAAGCATGATTTCACCATTCTGCTTCCTTATAGGGACCAAATTAGCAACCTAGGATGAGTGTTTGATAGGAAAAATGATGTTAGCCTCTATCAATTTAGATAACTCACTCTTCATCAGGGGTTCTATCTTTGGATTAATTGGTCTCTAATTCTTTCTAATAGGCTTAGTATTTGGGTCAAGATCTATTGTATGTTTGGCTAAGCTACGGTCAAACCCGCTTAGATGATGATAACTCCAAGCAAAGTTATCATCAAACTCTTGACACAACTCAATAAAATCTTGTTTTTCAAAATCATTGCATACCTTTCCTATCTTTAGTGATTTCCATTATGATATGACTATTGGCTTACAATATTCTTCATTAATAGTGATGTTATTCTTTTCACCTTTTAGTTGATCATCTAAATTGAAGATACTCTCTAAAGTGATGAGGCCCATGGGTAATTTGTTCATCTTCAACTAAATTATTTTATCTCCATATTTGTCTTGTAGTTTGGACTAGTTTCTATCCAAGAACTCAATTTCTTCTTTCAAAAAGTTGATAATTTTTTGATCACTATAAAATACTTTCCAATTAGTTGTGTTATCAAGAAGATATGGTCTTACTATCAACTTTACATGTTGGTTGTTTTTCTTCTTTATTTATTTAGGTAGGTTATACTGGGAGCCTAATGAGGCCATATGATAAGCATATTTATTCTATGTTCTTGGTATTACTTGAATGTTTAAATCAGTAAAGTCTTCTAATAGGTCCCAAACCCTATATTTGTAATATCTCAAAAAATAATTCTTAGTTATGCTTATGGATCTTACTTGGTGAAAATCAACTCACTATCACCAAATATATGTAGGAATTTTATCCTTCTTTCCTTAGCCAATTTTAGACCTTAAACCAAAACTTCATATTCAACTAAATTATTTGTGCAAATGAACTAAAGTCTAAAATAATATAAATATCTCTCCTTATAAGGATAAATTAAGATATTACCTGCACCTATACCATTCCTACTTCTTAAACAATCAAAGAACAATTGCCACATTCCTTGAAGATCTTCAGCTGGTTTTATAAGATTTGAGATAATTGCATCATTTTCATGAATGCAATATGTAGCCAATCCAATTTATTGTACATAATCATAAGGATAAAATTGGAGATTTATTACCCATTCATCTAGATGAGTGTTAGGAATCTCATCTATAGGTGTTGCAACTTTATGATCAACCTCTTCTTCCTGATCTTACAATATATAGTTCATGTCTATAAGGATAGGAGTGTTTGTGTCAATATGGTCTTTAGTGATTAGCTCAGCTCTTATTGTTACATTTGTTCCCTATATCATCTTAAGAAACATGTGAGACCAATCCGTATATAGATATCCTCCCATTTTTGTAGTGAAGTCTTGTGAAAGACAAATGGCAAAATAAAGGGGGGGATCAATAACTGAGATATATTGGGAAATGGACAAGCTTGGACATGCATGGCTAATGAGATTTATCCCTTTTATAATCCATACTATTTTAATAAAAGTTCCATCTAATTGTACTACACCTTTTGAGACATGTGTATACTTAATACCAAGATAATCAACTATTTTCTTGGGCATAACATAGCTACTAGCCCCTAAATATACCATGCAATTATGAACAAAATGCTTCCCTACTATGAGTGAAAGATAGAAGGGAGAGGCTTACCATTTTTGATCATTTTAGTGTAAATTTTTGGTTAACATAAATTAATTATAGTAGTAGGTTCCTTAGCTGGAACCTTGTTTGTTATCTCAAAGTTTTTCAAAGATTCATGTAGTAAACCCCTTTGCACTAGAATGGATAGTGCTTCCCACATAGTGACATTCAAATTGATCTTCATCTATTCAACAATATTGAAAGGAATGTTACCAACCTTTGATGGTGCATTTGTGGGAGCTATGTCTTCTTTTATGAGATTCATAGTTAGTACTTTTACTTTGGAGTGGCTCATGGGTACAAAGGGTGGCCTTTGTAATGTGTTGTTCTTTGCAGGTTCTTATATAACTTTGGAATTTGTATCTTGTTCTACCCTATGGGGATGATCGATTTATATTTATCTTTTATTTGAATGTGTATTAGATACCACTAGTACTCCACAATTGAATAAGAACTCATAATTTACACCATAAAAGTCTTCCTCTTAATAATTTAAAAGAGTAGCCTTGCCCTAAGTAGGTTCTTATGTCTCTAATTATTGGGAAGTGGCTTCCTCTTGCTGTGATTGTGTGTTTGATATGCCTTACACCATCAAATCTTGACTGATGACACCATTAGGAAAATTATTATGATTATGTGGCTGAACACAAGGATAACACCACTCATACTCCTGACTTAGGTTTTTATAAATAGGGACAATAACTTTGGAAGCACCTGATACAGGTAAAGCATGGGTTTTTGGAGGTTTCACTTGCATATTTTGACCTTGTGACTATGAATTACCTTGGTATGGCTGCCTATTGGGTTGGTATGCTTGGTTAGTTTGTTGATAAGTCTTGTAGTTCTAGGATTTCTACCTCTTCATTGCTCTAACTCATTTCCAAAACTCATAAGTAATGAATTAACCTCATATAAATCATCTATAGGAGTGGGATTTAAAGTTGGTACTTTGCTTGTGGTTTGAATTAGAGTAATTATAGATAGTGTAGGAAGAATTTATAGGAATAGAGTCATTGGTGGCCTTAGGGCAATTTATCCTACTTAAATTAAATAATTTTCTACCCTTATTGCAATTTCATAGGTGTTGGGAAGTATGGTGCCACCCATTGACTAAATCATAATAGCTATATCACTATTTAAGGTTGTTAAGTAATATAGGAAAACATTATTTGGATTTGGCTTAACCAATACTAAAGTTCTATTCCAAATATTTTGAAAGCAAAAATTGAAATTGATCATGTGTTTATGAGGATCCCATTGAATAGTAGTTAATTACTCAACCAGGGAGAGTTGGTTACTCTTATCTTCAAATTGATTGCATAGTGTAGTGACTAAGTCATCCCAAACACAAATTAAACTGGGAGGTGGCCTCTGTACCATTGTAAGGCTTTACTCTTGAAAGAAGAGATTAGGAGTATGCTTATAACATTATCTTGTACCACATTGTGGACTAAATAAAGATTAACAATGTCCTGTATATGTTCCATAAGAGTGGTGGAAGTTTCAATAGTAAAATACTAAAGTATTTTTAAATCCAAGGTAGGTATATCATCATACTAGGCCAACTAGAGTGGGATACCTCCATTAAAGGCTACAAAATTTAAATTTTTAGCCATAATGGGAGGTATGAAACTCATGTGAACACTTGAAGGAGATGCAAATAAATTTTTAGGATATACTCTAGGGTAAGGTACAAATGATCTTGATCTCTTTTTAGAAGGAAATGACAATTCCAAAAATTTAACTCTCTTACCTTTAGTAGAAGAGCTTATTTGTTTCTTTGGCATACATAAAACTTGAATTCCTAAATCTATAAGCTAGTGGAGTTTCCAGGTGATTTTAGAATGTGTAAAGAACTTGTATAATAGTTTTTGAGAATAACACCAATATATTTGGAATTTTAGGTCCCATCAGGTGTGCCAAAAACTATTATCACATAGATTTTTCACCCATATTGACATTGTAGCCCACTGTGCAAAAATATAATGACACAATGGGATCACCTCCAAGATGTAGGACCTTGGTGAATTTAGGTGAAACTATAGAGAAGGATAGCTTCCTTTCACTAAATTTAGTGTAACTAGTAAACTACTAGCCTATATAAATTTTTTGCTTCTTAGTGATCTTGCTCCTAAACTAGGGTTTGACGGTGGGAAAAGAGTTTTGGGAATGATATTGCAAAACTAGAAATGGTGATTGCACCAAATAGTTTGTATTTTAGTGCTTGATTTGATGAAAATAATATAATAATAAATATATTGAAATTTTGAGGAGCATAAAATCATGCAAATGTGAAATCAAAGGAAATATTTGGTATTTTTCATACAAGGGACAAGATTCATTATTTTTAATCAAAAAATCTTCCAAAAGGGTAAAAAACACCACAAGTGAAATTTTGTGACTGAAATAAGAATGAAAACATCTACAAATATTTAAATAACCTTTCATATAGAAAGATCACATAGATAAGAAAGGCAAAATTTCAATTTATTCTCATTCTCCAGGTTACAACATGTAGATAAGTTATTCAGAATGTAGAATAATATTTTTAGCAATAAAAAGATAATATGGGCTATGTAATATTTCCCATATTTATACAAAAAATCTCATAAAAGAGATATATTTAACAAATAAATCCACACCTAGTAGAATAACATGTAAAAATATGAAAACTACATGAATAGAGGCACGATCTTTAACTGGTGGCATCTTTGGTGAAGTGAGAAAGTGTTATAAAAGATCATGCAAGAGCTTGGCATGATCCAAACTAATGGAGGTGTGGTGGAAAATTCATGAAACACCTTTCTTCTTCTCCAGTTGAGATGCAACTTCATGTTTTCCAATGACGTGCCAAAGTGAAACTCTAATTTTAGAATAAAAGATAACTTTAGATAATTTAAGTTACTTTTTTGAAAAAAACTAACTTGTGATTTTTAATTGGACTTTTACAAATTTTAACTCACACAATTCTATCAAAACTAGAAATGCATTTTATAATATGTGCTTTTGCAACTTAAGCAACTCAAACTTGTCAAAATAGAAAGTGTAATTTGCATGTTTTCTTTTTACAAATTTCAACCTATCAAAATGGAAAGTGAAAATTACACATGGCTCTTTCTCAAAAAGATCTATAAAAATGATAGTTATAATAAACAAGTTGTAACTTTACAATATTTTTAAAATAATAAAAATAAAATATACAAGAATGTTTTTGATAGAAAGAATTAATCTATATCCAACACTTTTGAAACCTCTTTGTCCTTTTTCACCTGTGTCTTTTCAATATATGCATTAAAACTCTTGAAGATATCCAATATTATATATTCATTAGGACCAAAAGAGTAGAGGTGGATTATCACATTCTATTATTATATCAAAGAGTTCCCTTCTAAAGAATCTATATTCTTGAGTCTCTTTTCCCATCTGATCTAATGTGTTATGGTACTTGATGAACTAGTGGGTAGAGCTCAAAATGAAGGTTGTATCTTTTGTTGATTCTCTTTCAACCACTTGTTTAAATTTATTATAAAATTTCTCTACCAAGAGGACCTAGTTATGCTAATCTATTACATGACATGATAATTTATTAAACAAATATTCAATGTCATATACCATATCAGTAGCTTTATCATGTGCAACTTTAGCCTTATGGGCACTATCTGTAAGTATCTTTATTTTGAATTGAGATAATCTATCTAAATACTCTTGATATAAATCATTTATTAGTACCTTTTTTACAAGGAGGATGTCAACATAAATTGAGTCCACAACTATAAATTTTGGATTAAAATGTTTTAACGTTTCTATTTCTTCCTCATACTTGCTAATCTACTCTCTCAGGGTGACCATTCTCTCTATCAGAGTTGTATAGTGGTCCATTACTAATTTAATAACTCTATTTCACTTTTAGTTAGTTATTTTTCCCATTTCTTTGTGGCCCTTCCCATGCTACCAATTTATATCACTACAACAAGGGTTATTTGATCTATGATCTGAGTGATAGGTTATTCTGGTTGAGTAGTGAGATTGATGAATTTATTCAATGCAGTCATTATTTATTTAACCTTGTTATTTAGATCCTCCTTAGTGACCTTATCACTATCCATTTTCTCAAAAAGAGAGCTAATTATAGATTTAACATCATGTTTCAATCCCTCTCTTATATGATGTCCAAGGTGAACTTTTAATACCTAGTAATCCCCCACCACTAGATCCTTTTATTTATCTGGTGGGGGGACTAAAATCTCTACATATTTACCCTTGATTAATCATAAAAAATACTTGAAATGGTGTGGGGAATTATCTTGGATTTCTTGTGTGCATCAATGAGACCAAAATCCAATGTATTTTGGGACACCATCTACTTGCATTTCTTCCCCACTGTTTTTGGTAACTAACTAGGAGTATCATCTTATTATGCTAACATTTTCACTTGAGAATCTACAACTTAAGATGCTACATTGGTGGGCATGGTAACAAGTGTTTTATCTTTCATTGATATTGCCACTAACTATTTGGAAAATGCTTTTTCCAACACTTCCCCATCTATGGGTTGAGGGTCCACATTTGATCAATTTTTTGATGCATCTCTTTCTCATCTATAGGGGTTGGGGTTAATGTGGAGGTGGGAGAAATGGAAATGGATGTGTCTACTAGGGGTGTGGGAGATGGGAGTGATATCAATGGAAGAGTATACATAAGGAGTTGGAATTGAGGAACCTATTGAAGTGTAGAGTTCAAAGCTTTGAATGAATCAATAAAATTTGTAGGGACACTCAAGGTTGGTAAAGTAAGAAAGATGAAGGGAGATGAAGATGAAACAATAGTTATCCTAGGGGTTAGGATTACCAACTAGATTATAGTTAGAATGATTGAATCCATGGCTTTATACTACTATGTAGTGTTGATGATTAATGGAATGGAAGTAATTACAGATGAGATGAAAGAAATTATAGAAGGGGACAGTGAGATTGTAGAAGAGGTATGTGAAATGATAAATTGAGTGTCTAATTAAGGGGAGACTTGAGTATCCAATTTAGAGGATTAAACTATGGGAAATGGACTATTGACATAGGTAAACTAGTGGAAATGGAGGGTGGAATCACTTGAGGTGAAGGATGAGTGAAGATAGGAGGAGGAGGCATTTGGAGCTATAGGAATGACATAAATAGGTGGGGGATGTATTATAGAGATGGGAGTTAAAATTATAACTAAGATGTGGGTTGAAGATATTGTTGCTTCAACTATAGTTATATCCACTAATGATATCACTATGGGTTGATATACTACTACTCCCTAGATGCTTGATTTTCCCTTCTTGGCCTTTGATTTCTTATTTCTCTTCTAGGAGATCACTAGCCTATCTGGTTGCTATGGGAGTGCCCTATTGCTAAAACCTTATATTAATGGTGGTACTCCTTTTTCCTTGAGTTCCAATAGTTTTTCACTAATTCTTACTGTCTCTTTCATCACTTGGACCCCTTTACTCCTGAGTTAGCTAAGTGTTATATTTATTATGTGGGAAGTTATATCCATTAGAGGGAAAGACTTAGGAACAAACCACCTTACTACTGTAAGGGGTAAAGTATAGATTTTATTCTCATGGTATACCTTGTTTACTGGGGACTCATCATCAATCAAGTCCTTAGGGATTGGTGCCATGTTGAATTACTTGATCTAATATAGGGTCATTCTGGAGTAGTCCTCTAGTCTTACTTCCTCTTCATCTTCCAAATCCTCCCAATATTTTTCATAGTAGGGGACATGGGAAATATGTGGAGATTCCTAGTGTACTAGTGATGTTGCCATAAACATCATAGAATGGCCTTGCCTCTAAGGCTCTCAAGGTCATTTATGTTAATTCAATCTCTACATACTTGTCTTTGGCTAGAGAAGGGCATGTGTACATGCATATACTAATGGGGAAATAAATTCTCAATTTGTGTTTGATAGATAATAACTTGTGAGTTTTAATTAGTTGCCTAATAAGATCCATTAATGCCCATTTATCATTCACATACTTTGGGAGGGTGTAAGGACAACCACTAAATTTGCATACTCTAATGTATGAGTATGTGGAGAACTAGATGAAATAAGGACCCCAATTGGTGATCTCTTAAGTGGTAACATCAAAGAATCTCTTCTTATCTATTTCCTTATTAAATATAACTATGATTCAGTAGATTAATGCATCATTGACTCTCCTAAAGTGATGCCTACTAGTCTCAAGTGTGAGGTCAGGGTAATAATTGAACACTTTATTTTCCTAATAAACTACTATGTTGAGTCCTGGGAAAGCTCTCCCTTTGGCCAATATATAAACTAGATAATAAGTCATATAAAAGTTCCCTATGGTTTGGACCTCCATCAATTTCTTTTAGATGTAATCACTGATGAGTTGTGCCTAGTGGATGTATTGATGGTTTTGGTGGATCACCCAAATATATTGGTACATCCAGTCTTAGAAAATATTTGCATCAGGGCTACCATTGATCTTGAGTAGTAGTATGATTAGATCACCTACGTCATCCTTAAAATCAATTCTTGCCAATGTTTTAGGAAATCTAGTGGCTATAGCCCTAAGAATCCTTAGCCATTTTTTTTTCATTACTCTCTAACATCTTGTGTTATTGTTTTGATAGAATTTCCTTGAGGATTTTAGAGTTACATATACGTAACTCTCAAATTTTGCTATAAAAAATATGGAGTCTATGAAGTTTGGGTCCAGATTTAGAATCCTTTCACCTTTATCATTTATCACTTCTCTCTTATTAGCATCATTATGCTTCACTAGTGTGAGTACCAACTCAAGGCTTTACACAGTCAAGGGGAACGCTACTACTTGGGGTAGTGCAGAGTCCTAAATGGTATAGATCTAGTAATTATTGAATTCAACATTTATTCTAGTCCAAAAATCACCTAGGCTAATGTGACCTAGGTCTGTGTCTATAGTCTCAGTTGTATTGGATTCTAGATTGAGAGTGACACTGGATCCTTTAGATTTGAACTTCATCTCTTTCCTAGACATGGATTTGAGAAAAAATGCTGGGGGAAAACCAACTATAGAGTTGGTATGATTTGTAGGTGCAAAACACATGTGGAAACTTTGATAGAACTTAGATTTTTTATATGCAGGTGAAAATTCCATGGGATTGTGAGGTTAAAATTATAAGTAGGAATATTTGGTAGAGATGGTAGTTGTAAATTGTACTTGGGTTTCCTAGTGAAAACTCCAATGGAGATCAGGATTATTTTGAGCACTTGAAGGAGTCTATGAGACTATGGGGTTGAAAATGTAGGTTGAAATCCTATGAGTTTTGAAGGTGTACACCAAATGTGGAAAGTATATGGGGACTATTGGGGAATATTACCAAGGAATATTCATTATTTTAGGGAATATTTCTAAGAATATTCACTGGTTATGAATTTGGGCAAAAACCCTAGGTTTTCAATGTGTAGGGTAGATATTTGGAAATCAACCTATGGGGAAAATAAATATCTAAATGAGCTTATATGACACCATTATGAAAACCTAAATCCATAATTGACTTATAATAAGAAATAAAGACCTTATTGAAACTAGATTCACACAAGAACACAAAAAAGGAAAATCTAGTTCAATTAGGAAAAGAAAATCTTGAAAAACATAGAAGATAAATCAAAATACTATACAAGGGGGGTCAATGGAATCATGGCATGGTGCATTGATTTATTACATGTATTATAGGGTTAAAGTCATGGAAATGAATGCATATAATGTGGCTTGAGGTCACTATCAAGATTGCAGAGCTCCAAAATCAATTTAGCAAATTTAAACAATGATTTTAATTAACCCTAATTTCCTTTATATAAGTCCCCTACAATAAATGCCCTAATGGTGGTGGTTGGAAAATATATAGATTCTATGAACACATTTACAACTTTAAAATTTTGATAATTGCAATTTAACATTTGAATTCCATGGGATTGGCCTATTTGACCCTTCAAAAATAGGAAGGCAAAACTCAGGGAATAATTTATAACTTTGCCAGTTGTAATTTTTACTTGGAGTTCTAGATTTTATAGGAAAAGTGGTTGGTGGGAAGTAAAAATTGGATTGAAATTTGAAAATTGTAACCAAAATTTTGGTTTTTGGTTGGAGTGTTAAGCAATAAGTGGAGTTTGGGAAGCAATGTTCAAGTTTGAAAATTGCAAATTGCAGTCTAATATTTGGTTTTTGTGAGGTATGTGGTTTTTGAGAAGCAAAAATCTGGTTGTAATTTACAAGTTTGTAAATTGCAAATTATAAACCAATCTCTAATTTCTATTAGTTATAGTTTTATAGGAAGCAAAACCCTAGTTACAATCTACAAGTTTGAAAATTTTAGTCCAATCTCTAGTTTTCACCAGTTATAGGTTTTACAAAGTGGAGGTTGGGAATAATTTACAAGTTTGCAAGTTGAAAATTGAAATCCAATGTCTAGAGTCCATCGGCTTAGTGTTTAGTGAGAAGTGGAGGTCTAGATGTAATTTGCAAGTTTGTAATTTGTAAGTTGCATTGAGATCTTTAGTTTTTTTTGACTAATGTATTACAAGAAGTGGAGTTTGGGAAGTAATTTAAAATTTTTCAAATTACAAATTGTAGTCCAATCTCCAATTTCTACCAACTTAAGGAAATAGGTGTTTTGGGTCAATTTAAGGCAAATTTACAAAAAATTAATGGTTATTCCTTAGGGTATTTTACATTTTTAGGATAAAAATATCAATAATTTCCACATAGGAAAATATGATATAAGAGATAAACCATGGCTACCATGTCCCAATTTGGATAATATGTATGCAATATGAGAAATGATGGGTGTTATGCCTTCATATGCAAATATGCTTGTGATCAATGATGAAAAAGTGTGGGTATGATGCCCCCATATGCAAATATATGATTGATAAGGAACAAATTTGGGTATGATACTCATATAAGAAAACATATAATCATGCACAAATCTATGTTTTTGATTTTTTAGTAATATGTGTAGAATAAGAATATAAAATTATCTATATAAAGTAAGAGGATTCATATGGAAGAGAGAAAGGAGTAAAGATAAAAATTAATAATAATTATATGAAGAGGATTATAAGCAACATATGGGTTCCATAAAAAATAAATGCATGCTATAGCTAAAGGTCCCAATAAATGTGTTGTCATAATTAAGAAACAAATACTAATGATAATTATGGGATAAGAAATAAAATGGTCAAGGCCAAAAAAACATAATAGGAAACATGAAACAAGAATATATAATAATATCGATGAAAATAGAAAGCAAAAACCAATTTAAAATAAAAATATATAGAAGAATGCCATCAATCACTAGGAGGAATCCACATGTAAAGAACAATATATCGAATAAGAAAGTTATGTCTAAGACTATGGTAAAATAAATATGTATCAATGAGGCCTAAATACCACTCATAAAATATGGATGGTATGATACAAAGGTGTAGTACATAGATAAATATCGATCCCAAGGCAAGTGATATAAAATGTACCAATCCATGTAATAGTGATATGCACAATTTTTGAATGTAAACTTCCATGTACATGATAAAAAAATATGTTTACTTTATGTGAAGGAAAATTTAAGATGCATAATCTATATAAAGTATCTCAATATGGTAAATGGATAAAAACTAATAAGAACGTCACCATGTAATAATTTATAGTGTATACAAATTCCCCTCTTAGGTGAGGCATGAAATGAATAAATAACCATATTTAACTTGATTATGTGTACCTTACGTAGTAATGTATACCATGAGAAACACGTATGAAAAAATGGATGTATAAAAAATATAAGATAGGTACAATAGGCATGATAGCATAAAGTGACTAAGATAAAGACAAAATAATTTTTGATTTTTGTCTTTTATAAATGTTTTTATATTTTTACAATTTTTACAATTTCGTTATTTTCTTACTAATAGGTAAAATAAGATTTTTTGATAGAATCCAAACACTTTTACATAGTTATACAGATAAAATATACATTAATATCAAAAACAATAAAATAAGGAGAAAAATAGGACAAGGGATCCAAAGAGGTAAAACATTTTTGAAAGATATGAAACTGAAAACCCATAGACAATAGACAACAAAGTTATAAAAAACTACAAAACTATGGTAGATTCAAGTTTCTAAGAACCATTTATACATTCAAAATTATCATAAGAAGTTTATATGTTAATAATTTACTTGTTCTAATCCTTTATCTCTTTATATTTACCTTTAACTTGAAGTCTGTCACTCTTTCTAATATCTAAGTGATCCTCCTCTCTTTTTATTATTCCTTAAGCATTTCAATACTTGATACAAAATTATTATCCTACTTAATTGGATTATTTTTATGAAACCATTTATAACTAATTTTTGAACTAACTTGATTTTGTTCACATTATTTTTGAGTTCCTCCATATAATTTTCCAACACACTGACCCTGTTGGTCATGAACCACATATCTTTATTGAATGGGATCATCTCAATATACTGAAGAGGGTTAATTGTCATTTGAAATTGAAGCTATTCAATACTATTTTAAGCCTATTTTTCTCCACCATATACCAATTCATTATACAATGGTGGAGATGGGAGTCTTTTTTATAGATAAGCAATTGTATCCTATACACTCATTTCACTGATGTCTTCTTTATACTTCTCTTTAAAAATAACCTTTGTAGCTTCATCCTTATATTTATCTTAGGGAGTCATGAAAGCTTAGTTTAAGTTATGAGGCATTCCTTATTTTTTAAAATATTTTTACAATGATTTCCCACAAGAATTTATGTATAATGATGTATCAATAAAGTGCCAAATATATGTATGGATAGTGTAAATGTATATATGTATGCATGTTCTATGTATATAACCATAATCATCAATGTAAGATATGACAAAATAAGTGTCAAAATGAGCACGTAAATAAGCAAATATACCCTATATAATGAATAAGAGGATTACCAAAAATGATAAGGCATAAAGGTGATGATTATTTCAAAGAATTAAGAGTTGAAAGTGAAGATATGTCATATATAATGGAAGTTTTAAAATATGATAAAACTCTCATGCATATGACTAGGTGTAATAAAAATAAATGAGGGGAAATAAAGTAAGTAAAAGTATAGTAAAATAAATACCATAATATGCATACATTTAAGACCATGATATAGGTTATCAAGGCTACATATAATGTAATTTATAATACTATTGGTGTGTGTTTTGGCATGTGCCAATGTTTAGGCTCATATTTCAACTTGTCTCTATTGAAAGGAGATTTGTGAGAATCTCCCCAAGGTTTATTTCTACCTTGTCTAGCCACACTAATTTTCACTCAGTGGTTCATTGTGACCATTCTATTTCAAGTGTCTGCTAGTGTGAAATTCAAACCTAGTTTCAATGTATTTATGTGCTTAAATAGTTGGATGAGTAATGTTTATTTTATACTTCATTGTTGTGAGTTTTATGTATAGGAAGGAAGTGAAAAGATATTAATTTTATCATGCCCAATAAATCAACATGTTTTAGGTTTTTTTAACTTGTTTTCATCTAATTTTATAGTTCATCCTATTGGTTTAATCATTCAATAATGTATTTATAATAATGGATAAATTAAAAAAAATAATTATAGATGATAAAAGTATATTTCATTCAAACCCTAGATCTAAGAAACTTGATAAAAATGACAAAAGAGAGGGAAAAGGGGAAATAAAATCTTGTAATGATGATAATAAATTTGATTTCATGATCATATATATCTAGAAACTAGCCACTAAACCAACTAGCATACACACAATTGATTTTAGAGCCAATGCAAGATTATGAGGAGAAAAAACAAGGAAAGAGTAGCCACAACCATTGTATACATGGACAAGCTACAAACAAATGATCCAAGTCTTATATTAATAAACAATTCATCATTTTCATACTCAAATATAAAGTTAATTACAATCAATATCTTGAAATTTTGCTAGCATGATATCAGGGGAGGAGTTTGAGAGATAAATTAAACTAAAACATAAAATAAAATGTAGAAAATAAAAGAGTGATTGGCCCAAACTCTTGTGTGAGGAGAAAAATCCAACCCTTTAATAATATAAATGAAGCAATATATAGAGAATAATCTTTCTAAGGGAGTATTTTCCCTATAAAAATGTTCAACATCTATAATTAATGCCCCAAATACCACTCTCTCCTTTTAATACCATCACTTTCACTATTCATAGGCCTACACAAGACCAAAAATGAAGTTAAAACATGCTTTTGAGAAAGTGAAAAATAAAATGCATCACATAAAATGAACATGTTTTTAACTAGGAATAATCAAGGAAAATTAAAGGTATCATTTCATCTAAGAAATATCTAGCTTTCTGTAAAATCAAACAGTTTTAGTTTTTGACATTGGAGCAAGAATATATGGTTAAAAATAGAAAATTGCCCTAAAACTAGCCCAATAGACATAATCAGCATTTATGGGAATAGGTAAGTTTACTATTGAGTTTTGAAAAAAATTATAAGTCCTATCTAATCAAGATTTATAACCCTGGATAACACTAGGGGTCACTTTTAAACACACTTACAGACCTAATCGAGTCTTTTTTTTTTAACACTATTTTTGGTGATAGATATGAAATGGGGGTTTAAGACCCAAATTGGGGTCTAAACCCCCAATCAACACTGTGGGGAATAGATGAGGCATTTTCACATTGAAATCATGGTTCAAATCTTGCATAGTAAAGAAAATACTTTAGGGGAACAATCCCTGACCTAATCAGATATTTCCCCTTGATTAACACTATAACCTTGTCATCACCTAGACTGTTGACCTAGTTGGGTTTTAAATCTTGGATAGAACTATCACCACTCTAACATGATTAATCAAGACATAAGTGGGTGGAATACCTTTAATAAAACTAATTATACCCCTCATATTCCATTATGACCTAATTAGGGTTTAAAACATTCATTACATCTATGCACTCCCTTGACTCCTAGACATGGCTTAGTTGGGCTTAAAAGCTTGATTAGAACTAAAGTCCACCCCTCGACTAAGATTTAAACCTACTTAGATTTTTAAATATGATTAAAAAATAAAAAGATTAAATACCTACATAATTAAACAATACAAAATTGGATAAAATTATCTGATTAGAAAAGGAAAGTGACTAGGATATAGTCCAAGACCTAATCAGATGAATTTTATTGGTTAGCTAAAGATTACCACAAAGATACCACCCAATACCTATTCAGGATTTAGAAGTATGATTAGGTTTGGGGGCCTAAATATTTTTAAACTTAGGAAAATTCATCCTTACAAATATTGATTATAACTGGCATAAATAAAAAATGAGAAGGTAGACCTAATCAGATATTTTTTCAAGTTTTTCACTTAGTGAAGCAAGGTTTTGCAAGTGTAGAATAAAGGTCAAGGAGTCATCAAAATAAAAAGTGACAAATATGAAAATGATTCACATGAGCTAGGTAGATAATATGGGATAGGTTAAAGAGGCTAATATGAAATAGAAACCAAAATGACCTCTCATAGTAGGCTAAGAGACTCGAGCAAGCAAGAGGACACCTGCTCTAGAGACCCTACAACTGGGATAAGTTCCTTGAAAATGTGTTTCCATTCAAAGAGTAAAACATGAAACTTACTTGCATGAGCATGGTTATCATAATGGGATAGGTTTTGAGAGCCTAAGGGGCATAAAAACCAAGATTATCTTTTAGATCAGGCTAAGAGAACTAAATAATCTATGCATCTAATGCAAATTGGGAGGTCAAGACTCTACTTTCACATTAAGTGTTATATATGAAGTTTTCTCACATGAACATGGTATTTATAATAGTTATGGTTCTAGGTCTAAATTCAACATGAAAATTAAGATAGACCACCAATGAAACTTGAGAGTGATAATATTAACGAGCCGTGAGGGCAAGTGGGAGTGAGTACAAAAGAAAAAGAGCTTTACTAATTCTAGGAAGAATTAGGGTGTGTAAGGCAAGAAAAAAAATGGTGACTCTATTAAAAAATACTCTTGAGAATTTTGGAATGATAGAAATGTGTCTATAAACCCAAAATATCTAGTTAAGACTACACATGGAATGTGGATGGATTTAGTAAATGAGAAGATAAAAGTAGCTAAAGGACCAAATAAGATATTTTTAATTGACTTGGTGTGTGAAAATGAGTTAAATTACTACTTATTAGAACCTACTAGGACTCACTACTACATATTCAGTCATCAAGCTAGTGAATCCTACCTTGAGAACACTTGCTTGAATCTTGCTCTGCTACTAGCTAGGCATCCATAAACTTAATGGAGTTGTCTATGATCCCACTCAATACCTTTATCTACTACCATCTAGGTGTCTATATCCTTGGTAGAGATTGCCTGAATCACCCAAGATTAAGTTTTTCAAAAATTGATTTTTATTTTATTTTCTTATCTTTTTTATTTATTTTTTAGCATCTCAATTCTAGGTTGGGGACCACCATGGAAAGTGAAAGGTAGAATTATAAAATTTTCACCCTAGATATTCACCATAGCAGTTCATATCAAAAAACCTAGAAACCATTAAGATGTGATTTTTATGCTTGGTGTTAAGAGAATGTATACATTGAATGAATAGTTTTATCCAAACATGAACAAATTTAGAATGCACACAATATCTCAAGATTTCAAAATTGAATAAAAAACCAAATATAAAAATAAAAGCTACTCAAAGTACTTATGCACTAGAATGCCATTCACATCACTTACAAGTCTTTTGTTTTCCATTATTTGACCAATACAGGAACCTATATGGAAAAATATATGGGCAAAAAAAAAGAGATAAATAAAGAGTCTAGACTGACAATGAAAAGTGAAGAAAGAAATAAAAACTAACTAAACTAACAATAAAATAGGAAAGAATACAAGAAATAAAGTGGGAACATGAAAGAGAAATTATTTATAGGAACTTGCTAGGCTAATTCAAGCCTAAAAGTAATGTTTGAGGAATTATCCATTGATAGGCAATGGGACATCCTCACTAGTTAGACACCTTATGCATAATGCATTCTCACCCAAGATTTTAGGTATTTGGTAAGGACCTAATGTTAAGGCATCAAACTTGTCATGGTGTCCTTTTTTCTCATGAGCATTATCTAGAGAAGGAATAAATAATAGATATGGAAGGCTTTCACTTTCTCTCATTTGTCAAACCAACATTTGATGACTCCTTAATGTTTGTTAAAATATATCAGGGTTATGTCACATTTTTATTCTAGTTAAATTAGGTTAAGGAGATGAGCTTCTACTCTATTGTTGGTTTCCAAGTAGTCTCTCATGAATTATAATATGGGGATTCTCAAGTTAACTAGAAAGACTGGGTCTTGGCTATAAACAAGATGGTAAGGTGACATTCCTAAGGCTAAATTCATTCTAGTCCTATCAGACTATAATGCAAATTTCAACACATTATGCCAATCCCTAGGGTTATTTTATAATAAATTACATCCAAAAAAAATTTATTAGTTGATTCAACTACCCCATTACCTTATAGGTAATAATTGGAAGATAACTTGAGGATTACCTAATTTTCATAGGATCATTCAATAAATTTAAGAGAGGAGAAAACATGACCATTATCACATACTAGAGTGGAAGGTCTCCCAAACATAATGATGATATGTTCTTCTAAGAAGCTGATTACCATGTTAGTTATGAAATTATTACATGATTTATGCTTGGTCCAATAGGTACAATAATCAATTTCCATAAGAATGGGCTTGTGTCCTATGGAAGAATTAACATTGATCACTCCAATGAAGTCTAATCCCCATTTTGAAAATGTCCAAACCTTAATAACCCACTATAATGGCATGGTAGGGGTATGTTATATTTGTGTAGAAAGTTGGTAGGTATTATAGCTCCAGATGATAGAATGATAATATTTAAAAACATGTGGCTAGTAATACCCTACCTTAAGTATCTAATGAGTTGTAACACTCTCTAAACTATGACCAGTTATATATTTCCCATGGAAATCATTGAACACTTGAGTCACTTCTTATTTGGTGAGTCGCCTCAAATATATACGTTCATGATTTTTATTGTACATAATTCCTAATTTTATCATGAAGTTAGTAATTTTTAGGGGTAATGTTTTTAATTGAGTGGAATTTAGATGACTTGGCCACTCATTGTTCAACAAGTAATAGACTACATCCTAGTACCAATAATCATTTGTGATATATTGCATCATGTACTACTAGAAAACTATGTGTGGGTCTACTTCAACCATGGCCTTAATGAGTCCTTAACCTCTTATAATTTCATTGGTTGGAGTTCCAGGTCAAACTCTTGGATAATGGTCATCCAATTGCCTCTTGGTTCACTCGAGTCATTTTGAATTAGCATAAATTTCACTATTGGTTTAGAAACAATTATAAATAAATTATTGTAGAGAATGTAGTGTCTAAAATATTTGAATGCTTTGATTACGATAAAAACTTGTTTATCAATGGATGAATACCTTAGGTTTAACATTGTAGAGTTGAGAAATCATGAATAAAACTAGTATCTAATCTCTAAATTATTTATTCTATGCTAATACATCATCACTCAAATGTTTTAAATTAAATGCATAAGTGTATAAGGGTTGTGTATAGTTAGGACTAATTAACACCAGTGTATCACTTTCTTGATCTAAGCAAAATTGACTAGTGCATTAGCCATCCATTCAATATTCTCATCCCTCTATAGCATGTTGTTTAGTGGTTAGACTATTTTTTCAAAACTTGAAATGAACTTCCTCATAAATTTGAGCTTGTCAAAGAATGAATTCAACTCCTTTATGCTATCAAGTAATGTAATTCCCAAAATTACATCCACTCTCTGGGTCTATTTAAATACCTTATTCTAAGATAATGTGACCTATAAAAATACCCTTTATCACCCTAAATATGAAAATTGTTGGGTTTAGTGAGATTCCATGATCTCTGCACCTCTACAATACTTCTCTCAAGTCCTTCACATGGTCTTCCTAGTTCTTGGAGAAAATAGTTAGGTTATCCATGTATATGATTATGCATTGTCGATAATATCCTTAAATGTAATATTCATAGAAAATTGGAAGGTGGCACCCAAATTGATTAGGATAAATGGCATATGTTTATATGTTAATGTCCCCAACTTTATTATGAATGTTATCTTTTTCTGGTTTTCATAGTTGACCACTACCTAATTATACCCTGAATACCTATCTATGAATGAAATCATTTGGGATTTGATCACTATCTATAAGACTTCATTTAGTGATGGAAGTGGGTAATTATCCTTTTCTAAGGATTTGTTTAATTTGTAGTAATATAAAATTCAAAAATTGGTAACTTGAGCATGGCTAATGACACCTAATCCATAAGTCCCTCTTGCTTGCTTTCATGACCCTCATAGGCTTGTTTTCACTAATTACCAATCATATATAGCTTTCTAAACCTGATCCTAGTTGAGACAAAACCCTCTTTTCATGACCAATTCATCCCCATAGGTCTCATCTACCGAGGACAATAGTGTCACACTAAGACAATAGCACCAATGCCACTCTTATCTACTTTTGTTGCTATTGTCCAAGCTCATTTTTGGCCTAAATAGTCAATTTATTCCAATTCCGCATCCAACTCCTTATCAGCCTAATGTGAGAAAATTAAATCCATGATCAATATATCCCTATAAAATCCCATTCAAAGATCATTTGGAAAGGGGTTGGCAAATATTATCAAGCAAGAAAGAATAAAAGTGAAACCAATTAGGCAATCTTCCCTATTCTCTACATATAACCATCCAATATAGTCCTAAGCACATCTAAATCTCCACATCATTCATTAGCCATCCTCAAGCACATCTAGTCTATCATTTCTTGCATTATCATATCAAAATTTCACCAAGCACTTTCAAAGGGAGAACTACATATGGCTTGATCCCTCTTTAGAGTATTGGTATGTAGGCAATATGCCCACACGTAGGGTGTGAAGCACATCTAATGCATCTTACACACACGAAAACCCCCCTCTTGTTAAAATTTAGTTAAAGCACAATAGAAGATAGGTTTTGAAGAAATAATCTACTTTATAGGTAGCTCTATAGACTTATGACTATCAAAACTTTAGAGACGGGGTCACATAGATCTATCAAACAAAAACCATATGCTTAGATCCTCAGGACAATAACATTAGACAAGGAATATAGCACTGGCACCACTCCTATCCACCTTAAATGCTTCTATCTAATTATAAAATGAAATTTAGAATCGTTTTTGTGATAGTGTCCTAGACTTACACAGTGAATATCAGATCTTGTCTTAGCCAGATCAACATAGTTTAAGCTTAAGTCTTATTTACCCCTTCTTATTACTATTTTTAGAAAGTATATAATTACAAATAAATTTCAAAAATTAGTATCTTATTTACTTCATATCATTTACTAATTTATCAATCTGGACCCTTTAACAAAATTAGGAATTAAACCCCAATATTCCCAAAATTATTATATCATAAGTCCACACAAAGCCTTATCTATACATTTTTATTTCTAATCAATAATAAATTAGCTACCACATGGATTACCTAACAATAAATATTATCCTTTCTTGGAGTAACTTCTACACTTCCTTGAATATCAATGGATCTAATGATAAATTCATTGATATTTGACTCTAACATAATTATTTGACTCCTGGATTAAGAGGGATGGTATGCATGAGTATAGAAGTGTTAAACACTTTAAATTCCTTGTATCTATATGCTATAAAATCCTTGAAATATTTTAGTGCTTGAACAAACTCTTATTTTTCCCTTTTAATGTAGGTTGTGCCTAGAAGCATGCTTATTGACTTGTTGGCATTACTTAGATTGCAATGTTAGTATAGCATGGCTTTGGTAGGGTCTGATTTTTATTTTTCACCTTGATAGTCAATGTAAAATGGCCATTATAGTGAGACCATGACCCTAAGTATACTATTGGTTTTTGAATTGATTACCCCTTCCTCATCCAATTCAAACTCTTCTTTGTCATCTTCATATATAATTTGAATTTTGAACACATCCATGTTGGTGAGGAAGTTGATGATTTACTGATCATCATTAAATAACTGTAAGTTATTTATATTATCAAGATCAAAAGTAATAGAGGTCAAATACACAAAAGACATTCATAACTTAGAGTTATCTATCAGTTTTATAGTGATCATAGTTGTTAATAATGCATCTACCAAATAGTTTATTTCATGAGGCAATGCTTAAATGTTGAATACATCAAAGTCTTCTATCAAGTTCCATACTCAACTATGGTATTTGGATAGGTACTTATCATTGAAATCACATTAGATTATTATCTATTTTACCACTAGTTCTAAGTCACCTAGTACATTGGGATTCTTTACTTTCTTCCTTAGAGTAAATTAGAGACTATGAACTAGTGCCTCATATTCAGTTACATTATTTATGCACACAAATTATAAGTGAAATTTATTTAAGTATGAATTCCTCTATGGGTTGATGATATAAACATAAAAACCACACCCACTATTGGACTTAGAGCTATCAAACTCAATATTCACAAGTGGTTTTTGGTCATGTATGTAGGATTATGCTGAGTATGTGCTAATATAAAATTAACCTCTTAATTAATATTCTCCATGCCTAATGGGCATAAATTTTGTTTATCAAATTATAGGGACCTTATGGTTAGGTATTTAGTGGCATAAGTGATGGGGAATCCAGAACAACACACCTATTCTAATCCCACTTGTTAGGATCTTACTCCTCAGAAAGAGCACAATATGATTACCAAATACAAGCAATTAAACATGCAGAATTAACCAAAAGTACAAGTAATTAGAATTCACAAATAACATAGAATATGAGAGATAATACACAATCTTGTATTAATACTCATCCAAAAAAAATACAATAAAGAAGATGCCACTTCTTCTTCCACCTCTTAGAGGCTTCCCACACCTCAAGGGCTCCCAGTAATTCTCAATCAAGAGTTCACTCTCCTACCAAAAATGGTCCCAACACACAACTCACACACAGAATTGGTGTTCACCTCCAACCAGTTAGTAATAACCCTGCCAGTACACAAGTACTCTAAAGTACTCCAAGTAGATCTCCCATGAACCTAAAATAACCTGCAATTCAATAGACCTTACTTACACATGTAGATCTCCTATGAGCTTGTAACAACCTGCAACTCAAATGATCTTACAATGGAAGGATCTTCTTTGCCTTCCTTTTTAGCTCATAATTACAATACATGCCAATGGGTCTATAAATAGATCCCAGACTTAACCATAACTTAGACTCTTAATTTAGACATGCAGCTCAAGACTCGAAATAGCCTTTACATGCAAACACTTAGTTCAACAAACTAAGTGTTTGTGCAATAAATAGTTCTGGAACACACAGGTGACCGACGTCAGTCCCTGTCTAACTAGAGATGACTGACATCGACTAACTCCTGCTGATGTCAGTTGCCCTTCTGTTCACCCTTGACTGATGTTGGTCAGCCTAACTAACATTGGTGACTGTGACACTCAACAACTCCTCCATGTCTACAAATAGTTGAAGCTTTTAGCTCCATAACCTAACAATCTCCCACTTGGAGATAAATAGCTGTAATTGTACCTATACTTGTACGTCATCTAGTTTGTTTCCTGGCATTGTATCCCTCTTCAAGATCACCCTTGAAGACTAACCACCACAAAACCTATGGTGCACCTCCTATCATCCAAATCACCTGCCATATCTGCATCTACAAACCCATGTAGAAAATAACTTAACCTTGCATAGCATGTGCACCTGCTGCTGGTCCCTCTCAAATACCTGAGAATCCACTGAACTGCCCTCCAGTGCTTCTTTCCCAGATTGGCTCCTAACTTTCTGACAACTCCCACTACTTGGGAAAACTCAGGTTTAGTACACATGTACTCAACCTCATTATGTGAATCAAGATACTGTTCATAGAACAGTCTAATCATTGGTGTGCTAACCAATCTCACACAATCATCTTAAAATAAAGTCAACCTGTGACCTTCCATGTCCCTAGAACACACTCATGCCAAAGATTCTTGCTACTCCCAGATTCCTCATGACATACTTCTAAACTAGCTTTACCTTTAGTTTAGTAACTCCCTATAAGTGTAACCCTGCAACAAGCACACAATACAGTAATAGGATAATGTAGCTAATATTATCCAACCTGGTAAAGAGAAACACAATGGTCAAACCTCCATTGTCCTATAGCTTATTCAAGACCATATACCCTGGCCTTCCATCTCACGTGTCCATTCCCACTCTTCTTTATCCTAAACATCCATTCACCTCTCAGTGCTTTCTTTCAGCTGGCAACTCCACCAAAAACTCCCGTTTGGTTCTTCGCCAAGGAATCACACTCCTCATCCATGTCAAGCTCCCACTATTTCCTAGATCTACCTGCTCTGCTTCTTTAATAACTTCTTGGTTCTTTACCATCAGTGAGCAACAAGTAGTGTAAAGAAGGGAAATGATGAATTTGAGGCTTACTTACCCTTTAAGTCCTCCATATGGGTGCTTGAGACTCCTTGACAGCTTGCTATCTGCCCAAAATCTATCTCAGTGACCGATGCCAATCACATCTTAGTCTGCACATGACTGATGTTGGTTACATGCGACTGCCTCATTGCTAATGTTGATTCCCCCTGCCCGATGCCAGTGTTTATCTATCTTGAGTCATCGACATTGGGCTACACATAGCTGATGTCGGTCCCTATCTAGATGCTGATGCCAATTTTCTAACTGACGTCAGTCTCTGTGTTTTACTTGTGAGCAATGACCTTTACCCGTGAGCTCCTTTTGGATCAAACCCTTGTCCAAATCACCCTTGCTCTGCTTAGAATTCTTTATCCCCTTTGACTGATCTCTGTCTGTCACCTTCTCCTTGAAAACCAAGGCTTTCCTGCTCTTGTCACGAACATCAGATTTCTCAAGAAACATTACCTTCTTCTTCTATATACAGAAATCTTGATTCATGCTTTTCAAATTTGAAAGCATATCCTTTGACTCAAGAATATGCATCCCCTTCTTATTCATGTGACCAAGCCTATTAAGCCACATCTTCAAATCTATAGCTAAAGTAGATAAACTAGAAGGAGAATCAATAATACAAGTAGATAGATAAAGCGTACCTACTTTCTTACCTCTTGCTACAACAAGTGCACCCTTGGTAACCTTCCAAGAGTCTATTGTGAGAGTTACTGTGCAACCCTCATCACCCAAACTTCTTACAAAAATCAAATTTTGTAAATTAGGACATGCATGACCTTCTTCAACACCCATGTGTTACCTGTCTGCAATTTCAGCTTCACTTTCCCTTTGCCAACCATTTGACAAGGCTTACCATCCCCTAAATTAATTTCTCCAAAGTCTCCTTGGACATACTCATGAAAAAATTCCCTATTTGGAGATGCATGGAAAGATGCACCAAAATCTAAAACCCAAGATTCTACTTTATCTAAGGAACATACCAGAGCATCCTGTACAACATAATCTGCAACATCTACTTCTTCTTCATGTCCATGCTAATCTTCACCCAACCAACAATCTCTCTTTAAGTGCCCTTGCTTTCCACATTTCCAACAGGTTATTCTGCCATACCTAGACTTGGATCTCCTGCCTATCTTTGACCTTGATCTCCCATGCTCGATCTTCTCTCTTTGCCTTCCCCTGCTTTCCACACTCAAAGCATTCCCTGATGAATCACCTGTGATTTTCTTGCAAATTTCTTCATTCAAGATTACACTCACAACATCATCCACTTTTAAGATTTTTGAAGCAGATGCAGTATTACTAACTGCCATTACCAAATTCTCCCAACTTTCAGGTAATGAGCATAAGATTAAGAGAGCCTTAATTTCATCATCAAAAATAATATTGAATAAATTTAACTGGTTTACCAAACCATAGAAATCACTAAGATGACTATGAACAGATCCACCTTCCAACATTTGCAAATTAAATAATTGCTTCATAAGAAATACCTTATTCAAAGTTGAGGGTTTTTCATACAAATTTGCCAAAGATTCCATCAACTTTATCATTTTCTTAACCTGTGATAAGTTGGAAATCACAGACGATGCAAGACTCAACCTTATAGATCCTAGAGCCTTCCGATCAAGAACCTCCCATTCTTCATCCTTCATATCTAGGGGATTGCATGCAACCCCACCCAACGGTAAGTACAAATCTTTTTGATATAGATAATCTTCAATCTACATCCTCCATAATTGATAGTTCTTGCCATTAAACTTCTCCATTCATAGCTTACTTTCTTCTGCCATTGCTCTACTCCCACTCAAACAGAAACCCCTGTGAGTAACCTGTAATCAACACACACTAACCAGATCTGATACAACCTGTTAGTATCCCAACCAAAAGCTCTGATACCAATTGATGGGGAATCTAGAACAACACACCTATTTTGATCCCACTTGTTATGATCTTGCTCCTCAAAAAGAGCACAATATGATTACCAAATACAAGTAATTAAACATGTGGAATTAACCAGAAGTACAAGTAACTAGAATTCACAAATAGCACAGAATATGAGAGACAATACACAATCTTGTATTAATACTCATCTAGAAATAAAATACAATAAAGAAGATGCCACTTCTTCTTCCACCTCTCAGAGGCTTCCCACACCTCAAGGGCTCCCAGTAATTCTCAATCAAGAGTTCACTCTCCTACCAAAAATGGTCCCAACACACAACTCACACACAGAATTGGTGTTCACCTCCAACCAGTCAGTAATAACCCTGCCAGTACATAAGTACTCTAAAATACTTCAAGTAGATCTCCCATGAACTTGCAACAACTTGCAATTTAACAGACCTTACTTACACATGTAGATCTCCTATGAGCTTGCAACAACCTACAACTCAAATGATCTTACAATGGAAGGATCTTCCTTGCCTTCCTTTTCAGCTCATAATTACAATACATGCCAATGGGTCTATAAATAGATCCCAGACTTAACCATAACTTATACTCTTAATTTAGACACGCAACTCAAGACTCAAAATAGCCTTTACATGCAAACACTCGATTCAACAAACTAACTATTCGTGCAACGAACAATTATAGAACACACAGGCGACCGACATTGGTCCCTGTCTAACTGGAGATGATCGACATTGGTTGACTCCTACCGATGTTAGTTGCCCTTCTATTCACCCTTGACTGATGTCGGTCAGCCTAACCGATGCCGGTGACTGTGACACTCAGTAACTCCTCCATGTCTGCAAATAGTTGAAACTTTTAGCTCCACAACCTAACAATAAGTAGGAATAGGGCTATCTATAATGGTTATTTTATCACCATAAGAGTTTTCAAACCCCTCATTTTCACTTGGAGAACTTCATTTGAGTTTTTTATTTTTTAACTCAATAGTTCCCAACATTGATAAAAGCTATTGGCAACCTTGATTTATACTTTGACCAACTTGTTCCACCCTTGGATATACTAAGGAAACACTAGCGAATGAAGTTATCTATGGTGCATAGAGGATATCATCCTCATCTAGCTGATCTAACTCCTCAAATTCTATTTTTTATTATATGAAAACATATGTTGATTAAAATTTTCTTATAATCTTCTGGCTCTTTCTCAAATGCATAGATACTGAGTTCAAACTCTTCGCATAAGATTTCATTTGTTTTTTTTTGTATTTTGTGATCATGTGAGTCATCTTTAATTGATTATAAATTTTGGTTTTATTGGGTATGTCTCACCATGGGAGCCACATGTGAGATAAGTTTATTTCCATGTATATATTCAATGTTCTCAACCAATCTCTACTCAGAAGCATACCAAAATCATCTGGTATGTCCATTATCTGAATATCAATAAAAATTTGTACCCTAGGATGAGCTGCCAAATACATGTGGATATGATTCAACTCACTAATAAATTTAACCTTTTACTTATACAACTAAACAAAATTTATATTTGACTTTACAAGAGTCAAACCTAATTACTAGAAAATTGCATAAGGGATCACAATACTGAAAGTGATTGAATCCACCAAAAATTGTGTAAGTTCTTTCTAAAAATATAGATTATTATGAGGAAAGTAGGAGTTTTATTTTTATCTTTATATATTTAATATGGTCATCTACTTCCATATTGGTCTCTTTCCCTTTAGGAGCGTATAAATCTTTTACTAACAAGTCCTTCTAGTTATAAATCAAGAACAAATCAAATATTATTATATTGGCCTTAGTTTTCTTCAAGTCATCTAGAATGTTGTATCCATGTTTGATTGGTTCAATTTGGTTTTTAAGTTTGTGGAGGTGTAGATTTTTTCTTGGGTTGATAAGACTTGGTAGGTCCCTTAGGCAAAAACAAATTATTTCTTGAGTTCTCATTAGGTGGAACTTGAGTGTTGTTTGGAGGAGTAAACATAGTTAACAGAGTTTTAAATTTACTCATCAATTGGTAATTATTCCAATTTGGAATTATTTAAATACATGGAGATCATATAGGTTTTCTTTAGGATCATTGTCACTCTTGAATATAAACTCATAAGTTTTAAAGACTAGATATGTACTTGGATTTCTTCTAGCTTGGTTATATTTGTTATTATCAGGTGCATGCACTATCTCTAGGTTGTCCATCTCCTTCTAAAATATTTTTGAGGCTAGGGTGAATTGGGAAAAATTAATCTTCGTGTGATCAACCATGTTGTGAAACTTACACTAGGTTGGAAATTCTAAATCAACTAGATTCACTACATTGAACACACTATTGTTATTGTTTTGATTTTCATTATCAAGTAGGCTAAACACTCCTCCATTATTGGGCCTCATGTTTTATTGCCTATTAGGTTTTTGAAAGTTGGAGTTTCTATTTTATGTAGGGTTATTTGCATTTTGGGTATTGTTTTGTGGTACTTGTATATGTAAATTAACCATGTAATTTTTAAACCTTTGAACCATTTTTTGTAAATTTTCTACTTGAGGGTTCACATTAGCATTTTGTTGATTTATCATTTTTAGTTGTGGGTTAACCACATGTGTAGTAGAATTTATAAATATAGGGGCAACATGATGAGTTTGGTTATTGGTGTTGTTGATAGGTATCTAATTATTTATAAATGATGGGATAGCCTATTTATTATTAGTAAAGGTAACATAACTACTAGTGCTAGACATGGTATAAGTGTTGTTTTATGAAAAGGGAATAAGTTGATTATTTGTATATGGTAAAACATGATTTGGAGGCACATATGGGTTAATTGTTTGACATGTAATTGAAGGGCATAAGATTATAGACTAGATTTAGGCTTAAGTACATGGCACTCAAGATCAAATTCATTAGTAGAGTATTGTGTTGAAGAGTATGGTTGATAATTGTAATTTGGTTATAGGCACTAGGTTGGAATAATGAAGGTAAAGAGCTAAATACATAACTTTGTGGTACCATCTATAACTTTATGTTGATAACATTTTTATAAGCCAAAGATAAGGATAATAGGGTTTTAGGAGTTCTTTTAAGAAACATGGATGTCATTGAGTCTAAAACCCTCAGGTAGGTCTATATGGTAGTCACTTCTATTTGCATGTAAGGGTACTTCAACCTTTGCTATAACTTGTGGAAATGAATGTTGAAGACACTCATTAGTTCATTTGGCTTCCTATGAATAGAAAAAAAGTGATGTTATACAACATCCAAATAAATGGGAAACTTGAAGTGATTGATAAACATAGTTTTTGAGATCATTTTAGGAAGTAATAGATCCATTTGGCAACCCAAGATACCAGGTGCAATAAACCTCTCCTAAGGAGTAAGGGAACAGGTGGCATGTAATATCATCATGTTGAAACTAATATAGGATAAAGGCATATTTGAAATCCTAAATATGTTCTTCAATAGTTTGAATCCCATTGGGTATGTACTTTAGACATAATTTGTTAGGTTTCTTTGGCAAGTCATGGGTAGGCCCTAGAACATTCACAAAACATCCACCTCCACAAAGCCAAGAAATATTAGTCTCCATTGGTCAGTTATAATTGGAAGCAAATGGGTTAATAAATGAAACTATAGTTATAGGTGAGCTACTAGTTGAGGGCATTTATCAAGTTTTTGGCTTTCTTTTGTTTTCTCTTGGTTTATGTGTTTGGTAGGTTATAAAAACTCAAATTTAGCCCTTACAGAATTTGATCTTGTGGGTATTCATCTACTTTCTAATTTATCTTCCTAAATACCTAAGTGTGGGAAATTATCCTAAGTGTTAAACTTTTTATTTATTTTGTTAAAATTTTAGTTTTATGTTTGTTGGCATTGATAACCCTCCTTATAGTGCCAATTATGTTGATGTGTGTTTTGAAACAAACCAAAGTTTAGGTTCATCTTTATAATTTCCTCTCTCAAAAGGAGATTTATGAGAATATCCCCAAGCTTTATTTATACTTAGTATAGGCATATTGATATTCACTCAGTGGCTCATTATGAGTAATCTATTTCAAGGGGCATATTGGTATAAAATTTAAAAGTAGTTTTAACAAGTTTAGGTGCTTGAACAATTAGATTGGCAATGTTTGTTTTGTAATTCATTGTCATTATTTTATGCAAGGGAAGGAAGTGATAAAATATTCACTTGATCATTCCAAATAAATCAACATGTTTTAGGGTTTTATTTAATGTGTTTGCAACTAATTTTAAATTTCATTCCATTGGTTTAATCATTCAACAATGCATTTATAATAATGGATAAATTGACAATAATTAGGATAGATAATAAACGTAGATTAAATTCAAACCCTAGATTTAAAAACTTGATAAAAATGAAAAAATAAAGGAAAAGGGGGAAGAAAAATGTATAATGATGATAACAAATTTGATTTCATGATTGAATGAGATCCAAAAACTAGCCACTGAATCAACCAATATACATATAATTTCTTTCAAAGCCAATGCAAGTTTCTAAGGAGAACAAACAAGGAAAGATTATCAACAACCACCGTATACATGCGCAAGTTGCAAGTAAATGATTCAAGTCTTGTATTAATCAATAACACATCATTTTGATACTTAAATATAGATTTCATTGCAATTAATCTCCTAAAAGTTTGTTAGGATGATAGCAAGGAAGGAGTTTGAGATAAATTACACTACAACATCAAATAACATGCATAAAATGAAAGAGTGATTGACCCAATTTCTTGTGTGAGGAGAAAGAGCGAACTCTTTGACAAAAGAGATGAAGTAATACATAGAAAATAACTTTTATAAGGGAGGATTTTACCTCCATTTTTTTTTTAACAATTGCCATTAATACCCCAAATACCACTCTCTCCTTCCAATCCCATTAATTTCACTATTCACATGCCTGAACAATACCAAAATGAAGTTAAAACATGATTTTAATAAAGTGAATAGTAAACTTCATTAAAAAACATGAACAAGTTTTAAAATAGGCACAAATAGTAAAAATTGAATGTATTGTTGCATCTAGGATAGGACCAACATTATGTTAAATCAAACTATCTAATTTTTAGACATTAGAGCAAGAATTTATGGTAAAAATTTGAAAACTTCCCCCAAAACTAGCTTAGTAGACCTAACTAGGACCTTGGGGAGAACATGTAAGTTTACTATTAATTTTTGAAAAAATATAGAAATCCTAGTACTAATCAGGATTTAAAATCCTAATTAACAATAGGGGGAAATTTTAAGCATGCTTATAGACCCAATCTGGTCTTTTTTCCAATTTACATAGACATTTTAGCAAAAGATTTGAAATGGGGGTCTAAGACCCAATCGAGGTCTAGACCTCGATTAACACTATAGGGAATAGGTGAGGCATGTTTAGATTTTAGTCATGGTTAAAATCCCACATATCAAAGGAAATACTTCAAGGAATAATATGTGACTTAATCAATGATTTCCCCCAATTAACACTATAATCATGTCACCACCAGGACCATCAACCTATTTAGGCTTTAAAGCAAAAGTAGAATGGTTTGTACTCCAACATGCTTTGACAAGACCTAAGTGAGTGAAATATCACTCATAAAACTAAATATGCCCCTCATCTAACCTCATTATTTAATAAAGGTTTAAAACCCTGATTATATCTACGTGTTCCCCCAACTCTTAAACATGGCCTAGTCATACTTAATTTCCTGATTAGAACCAAACCCTACCTTGACTAATATATAGACCTAATCAGAGTTTGAATTTTGATTAAAAATGAAAATGACTTGATACTTACCTAATTAGACAATACCAAATTGGAGATTGTTTTTATTATCAAAGGAAAGTGACTAGGATATAGGCCGAGACCTAATTGGACAAAGTTTTATAGTTAGCTAAGGATTACCATGAAGACACACCCCAACACCTATTTGAGATTTAGAAGCCAAATTAGGTCTTAGGGCATAAATAATTTGAGACTTAGACATATTCATACTTGAAAACCTAATTAGAAATAACATAAATTAAAAATGAGAAGGTAGATCTAATTAAATAATTTGCAAGTTTTTTCACATGGTGAAGTAAGATTTTGCAAATATAGAATGAAGGTCAAGGAGTTTTCAAAAGACTAAGTTAAACATATGAAAACAAATTGCATAAGCCTAGTGGACAAGATAGGGTAGGTTCTAGAGATTAAGAAATGGAAACCAAAATCCCCCTAGAGTGGACTGATATAATTGAGCAAGCTAGAGGACACCTGCTCTAGAGAACCTACAAGTTGGATAAGTGTCTCAAAAACATGTTTCTACTTAGAGATAAAAACATGAAACTTACCCACATGAGCATGTTTTTTACAATGATATAGGTATCAAGAGATTGAGGGGCATGGAAACCAAGATGACCGCATAGATCAAGCTAAGATAACTAAGCAAGATAGGATTCAAATGCAAATTAAGAGGTCAAAAATTTACTTTCACACTAACTATTATAAATGAAGTCTTATTACATGGATGTGGTCTTTCCAATGGTGATGGTTATACATCTTAATTCAACACATAAACTAAAATAGACCACCAAGGCAACTTGAGAGTGCTAAGACCAATTAGCCATGAGTGCAGGTGGGAATGACTACAAAAGAAAAAAGAGGTTCCTAATTATTGGAAGAATTAAGATGTGTTGAGTAAACAAAAAAAAATACCATTATTCAAACTATAATATTTGGATGAATCACTTGATGTATCTAAACATACTAAAGATATTTATGATAAGTCTCATTATTTGTATGAATATTATGCATATCATGTGGTGTTAGATCTAACGAATATTGTGTTAAATAGATCATGATATAATTATTTGTATATGATTTAAATCAACCTTAGGATGAAAATGTGACAATATTATATGTATTAGAGTTACAAATATAGGAATAAAATATTTAGGAGATCACACAATAGATGAGGATGTTTTAGGTTCAAATATGGTAGGTGCATATGATGATTTTGATGATGCATAATTAGGGACCACCTTAGGGTAAATTATTTTTTAACTTTAGGGATACTAGGTGGTTTATGAATAGATATATGATATTGTGAGCCATGAATAGAGTTGACTTCAATAGTATACACAAATTTCACACAATCATGTATTATCAATGATATCTATTTCATTTATTAATCCAAGTATATCTAAGAAATAAATTATATGATCATAAATCATTCATATCATAGAACCAAACTAGGTTAGTCCTAGAACCAATTGTGAGTAGAAGTCTAATACCACCTAAGGGTATATGCTTATGTTTGTCATAACTATACATTATTATAGTTACACCACATAAGTATTTATGAGTATAGTCTCAACTAGATAAGAATGAAATTGAAATAAGATTGTCACTAGAGATATTATTAGCCATGATTTAATGTGTGATAAAATAATGATATATGAAAAACCCATGAATATATATTGAATCTTTGTTTAATTAATTATTAGGTATTACATGGTCATAAAATGTAATAAAAGGATATTTAATTTTATAACTCAATGCCATTCCAATGATGTTATAAATATCATGTTTAGGATAAATTATAGAAAGATTTATAAATGTTTCCATATGCACATGATTTTTATTTGGAGTGTTACAATTTGGAAAAGGGTTGTTAAATGTTTTCAAGAAGTGATTGGGTGCTGATACCAATTCATTGATTTTAAATTTGTGGTCATATATTAAAATGGTGTAAATATTCATTAGGTATTGAATCTTATGGCACAATTTTAAAGATAGAATGGTTGTCATAATGAATGATGATAGTCACAAAATAAATTGAGTTTATAGTGTTTAGGTAATAGTTGATTAGAATCTCACTAAAGTGGTTCAAGAAAAGTTGACATTACATTCAAGTGGCCTCTTTAATATTTGATGAGGTGGAATTGGTAAAGGTGTAAATTATCTTATTTACTTAGGATATATAAATATAACATTGTCATGTACTTGTGAAACTATGTTTAAATTATTGGTCTCATTCTTAGCTTGAAATTTAGGTGCATCATTAGTCTTAGGTTTGAATTTTGATTTTCATTGGTATTTTTAAGAATTGGATGTTAAATAAAATGATGTATAATTTAACATATTAACATC
This sequence comes from Torreya grandis, assembly GCA_037957365.1. Lineage (NCBI taxonomy): Eukaryota > Viridiplantae > Streptophyta > Pinopsida > Cupressales > Taxaceae > Torreya > Torreya grandis. The sequence goes on from JARHVA010001949.1 coordinate 756,798, forward strand.
CATAAGCTTAATTTTAATCTTTAAAAAGGTGTGAAAAAGCTCATCAAATGAATTATATTTGCTAAATAAACCATATCTTTGAGAGGGTTGATCATATTTGAGAATATTATTTTAAGCTTACTATTGGTAAGTCTTGTGACATGGAATATCACCCTTTTAGAGGATTTATTTAGGATCTTCCACTCCCATTCACAATATGGGAAGAACCCCAAGCTATGGGTAACCTATGATGGGGTTGAACCTACATAGAAGGCATGTTTCCTCTTTATGGATCACCTAAACTAATGTTGTCATAGGGAAGATGTTTAAAAAGGAGGAAAAGGGATACTAATAAGGATAAAAGGTGATAAACTAAATAAAAATGGGATAATCCCATAATATTGAACACAAACTAGATCTATAGATGACAATCTAGCTCACACAACCTCAAAATCTAGCTGACTATATAAGTATTTATAAACTAGGTCTAAAAAACAATGAATGAAAACAAAGAGGAGTTATAAGAATCATTGAGAGCTTACATCAATTGAATAAAGAACACTAATCTAAACCTATAGACAAATTGAAACACCTTAAAAGAGGTCAAATAGGAGGACAATGGATGAGGACGATTCCCCTTCACACAATGCCATCATGTCAACTCACTAAACACTGGTCCAAAGCAAGAGATATGTAAATAAAGTCTTTTATTACATCAAGAGGTAATTTTTAAAAATTCTTGACAGGGTTTAGCGTAATCAAGAGGAGAATATCTTGTAATATCTCAAAGAGCCCCTTAATACTCCTAAAAATGAGCATCCTTTTACAAATGAGAAAGAATGGGTAATATAGAGAAAAAGAGAAGAGAGAGAGGAAGAGCATGCATCAAGAAATTAATCAATGAGTTATCACCACCTTTATTTAAATCTCCAACACATTTTAATCTAATCAAGACTATCCCCCGTCAACAAGTTAACTTATGTTTGGATCCAATAATCTTCAAGTTTTCTCATTGGCTAAGGGATACACTAGAAGAAAATAATTTGTTTTGGATGATGGGTCATGGGCTTACTATTAGATAAAATATTTAAAGGCTCTAAAAAAATGAATGCTCCAACTACCTTCTCCAATCCCCAAAACTACTCCTTGAACCTCTACACCACTTCCCACTTGCTTTCATTATGAGGATAAAGTCATATCCATGGACCTAAATAGCCATGCTCATGTCTACTTTTAATGGTATAGGTACTTGCTTGTCGGGGATATGGCTATGCAAAATATGAGACACTTATTAATAACTATATATCTACCCCTACTCCATATGACAATAGGTCTTTACTATATATTGAAAACTAATCTCCTTTATTAGTTTATCTATAACTATTATATCGATGCAAACCTATAGACTGCATATCCTCCTTCTTGATCTCCATTAGGTTTAAATAGACCTATCCTACCTCTAGACCATATGGAAGCTAAGAAATCATTATATGCATAGATATTCTTTAAATAAAAAATGAACATAGTCAAGGAATAATATTGAAACCCCAAAAGATGAACCCCATAAGTTCTAAATCTTTGAACCAAAGGTTCAGACTATACTTTAATGGTAATGGGACTTCCTCATAACCATCCTGACTATGACTGCATATGTTTGTGATGCTTGACCAAGCTCTAATGGAAATAGACTGACCCTTACAAGACTTGTTTCTATTTTAACCTTGGTCATAATTTTTCTCTATTTTAAGTCTTTGGATTTTGACTTTTAATCTTGGCCATTGATCTTGATTCAAGCTCCTTGAATTTGTGACATCTATCTTATTTGCATTTATCCCCAAGATATGCTAAATATTTGACCCCTCACCCATCATTTATCTTGCATCTATATGATCTAACATGCATCATATATCTTTTACCAATTTAACATGATCATGATACTTGGCAATTGCACATTTGACTTTGATATTTGTTGACCTTTTGACCCATCACTCACTGTTAGATCTATTCTATATGATGGATCATGCACTATCAATATGCTTGGGCCCATTATATTTTTCAATTATTTTGTACCATTGGATCTCTATTTAGGTACCTGATATCTTGACACTTGTCATTGACACATTCAATACTGACCTTTTGACTTGATGCTCATCGTTGGTCTTTGATACATGATTAAACATGTGCTATTGGATCTTTGGGACCCACTAAAATATTTTAGATAATCACTCACTATTATATTTGATCTTATATCTTGATATTTGGACACTTTTCACTTACACATCTACCTTGGAGACATTTGAATTCAAATGACTATTTCATGAAGCTTAAACTTGATGTCCCTATGCACGTTTCACTCTACAAGTTTAAATTTGACTCTTTATATCTTGAGATATAAAGCTTATCAAGATATGATAATTGTAGATCATGATTTAGGCATGAAAAAATTTATGTCCATGTGATCCTTTGGGCTTGATAGGCTTCTTAAGCATATTTATAAAATTTATAATCAGGCATACACATTCATTTCTACGTGATGTGTGATGATGGTCTAGTCCATATTATTCATTTGCTCAAATAATTTGATCATTTGCTTAATAGAAAACTCTACTCAGCTGGTCTATCCATCCAAAATCTTTGGTATGTGGGTCAAAATTGACCAATAGTAAGCATGGTTTTGAATTTAAGCACATAGTCTAAAATGAAAGCATTATAAACACTCATATTTGGTATTAGACATTGAAAATGTGTATTTTGACCAATATTTAACATAATTAACTTATGTATATACACATGATTCTTGTTCATATTATTCCTAGATATTCTCCCAAATTCAATTTGTTCATATGGGTTAGCTCATACATTCACATGTTGGTGTAGAGGAATCCATCCAAAATTTAAGCTATATAAACATATCAATACTAAGGATATTGATCATATATAACTTATATATCTATCTCTAGAAATCACTCTTCATAATAAGAGGGACTTACCTAAAGCTACAAATATGAAATCCATGAAAGGAGAATCCCTAGATATTTTGAATACCACTACAAGGTCAAATCATAGGCTATTAAGTGTTGAAAGCCATACACAATATTGAAATAAATTCTATTATTACACATGATTACACACACTCATCTAGGTGGAAAAACTATGTTTGGTTTGAATTATATCTTTAGATTATTAGATACATATGCAACACTTATCCAAATAGGGTGGATAAGGTCAAATCAATCCTTGCCTTTCACCCATTATCCATATTTTACATTTTGTCATATGGTGAAAAAATAGGGTTTGCAGTAAGGAGAATGATAACCTAGAATTTCATGTGGGATCAAAGAAATTTAAATACATAATATCCCTTAGTAGATGTAGAGGCATCAATTATTACTATCATATATTGGTGTAGGCACATAATAGTTTGACACCATAGAAGACAGTGTTTCACTATGTAGATGTCTAAAAAGTGTGTAATTGTCTAGACATGTAGAGACTCTTTGATTCTAAATATAAACATTCATAAGGATTTTTATGATCTCTAATTATGATTGTAACCTAACAGAGACCTACACAAACTCAAAACAAGCTAAGTACTTAATTCTTATACTATTTTCCATAAATATAATCATTTTATTCTATTAGTTGTACTTATATTTATTTAATTATTGTACATCTTAATAAATATGAACCTTCTATAGTTTTATCCTATTTTGGATTAATTTTAACACTAAAAAGATATAAAATAATGTAATCAATATAGATTATCATTTATAATAATGAAGCATAAATCTAAATGTAAAAGACTAAAGTTAATTTGAAAATTACACTTTTTAAATATGGAAAATATTAAAGAGGATAAAATACTTAACACTAATATATTATGTGTGGAACTATGACTGTATATAAGTGGTAGGGAAAGTAGGATAGTAGACTATGAGCCACTCACATTAGAATGGATTTCTAGCCTTACTTGGACATTATTGTCATCCTTTGGTCAATACCATTAGTCACTATGTTTCTATACACGATTGTTTTATCTCTATACAAATTGATTTTATATTTTGATACATGAAAATATAATTTATTCTATTATGTTTGTGTGTGTTATCATGAGGTTTGACTATGTGCATAACACCTAAAATTTTATCTCCTTCAATTAAAACCCTATGTTAATTTTTGACACTAGGTCATGGCTTATGAAATGGGAAGAATGTGGGTTGAGATTATTATAACCACATGCCATTGAATGGTCAATCATTGACTATATATACAATAATATAAAGTTAAAATTCAAACTACATGTAGTTATTTCTATTAGATTACATGTAATAGTGCTCATTTGATTATGCAATCTATAATCTAACTTTTGATACTTGGAAAATAATGTTTTTTGATTGAATTTAAGGTGATTTATACTTGAATAGGACATGATCCTTATGAATAATGGTATAATTGGAAATAGTAGGGTAGTGAATTTGAATGTGTAAATATTTGAATATGACCAATATATTCTTGCTAGATGGGTAATAGGTTTTCACCTATTTTATATTTATATGAGACTCTTTGGGTAAATTATCACATCATCAACATGATAAACATATGGGTTAACTTGTAGGAATTATTTTAATTTGAAACATGATTTTTATTTGGTGTGGGATAGAACTATCATGTTTTTATGATATAAAAGTTCTAGTACTATTTGAGTTTGATGTTTATGTCTTAGAGATAAGCACACTGATTTGATGGTTTGATGATTTGATGATGTATGAGTATAATAATTGACTGGTTTAACACAAACTTGTGGAATTACTATAGTTTATTTATAGAAAATAAAGAGATTGAAATCCATGGAGAGAATGTGGATGTGAGATAATGGTGAATAAGAGACATATATATATATATATAGGTAAAAGTTATGTAGGTTAAATATAGGTAAAAATGACATTTATAAGTATCTAATACTATATTTTTGTATCTAAAAATTCCTCCCTTTAATTATAGTATTGAAATTCAATATAAATATTAAATTAAAAAGATAAAGAGATGACGTACCTCATTATGGAAGACACATTTTCTCTTTGGGAGAAGGATACAAATGTGTAACTTTCTCCAAGAAAAGCTATAATGAACATGTAGTAGTCAATGTCCATGAAATGAAATCTAGAATCTGAACTGTAATTGAAAATAAAGGAAGGGGTACAAATGTAAGTGAATAAATCATGTTTCCTTACTATTTTTTGGAGATGATGATTCCTTATTGAAGCATTGAAGAAATATGCTTCCTTGTTGAAGCACTTGGAGAATTTGGTTTATTATTCCTCGAGTATGTATAACTAAGGAAAGGCTATGGTTGGGAAGACAAATGCCCTAACCTTCATAAAATGGGGAGTAATTCCAAGGCCATTGAGAATATTTGAATCTTAACCACACTAAATCATGTAACTAATCTTAAACTGATCTTGAAACCCCAAGACAAAATATGGGAGCCATATATTAGGATCCTATGAGTAATGCCAAGGTTGTTGAGTATTTTTTAATCTCAACTACATTACCTCAATAAAAATGAATTAACCAATGCAAATAGACTTATAAATTCAATGGTACTTAATTCTAGGCACCATTAAATGTTTTTACAAGATAGAAAATGGTAGTAGTGTATATGTGTATGAACCACTTTCAAGTCCCATAATTTGAATCAATTACTACCAACATGATATATAATGTTACACATATATGCAATATATGTTGAATATAATAACATGTATATCATGATGCTAAAATAAGTGCACATTCTCCAAAATGTATCTGAATATGAAAATATTTTAAAACCTATAAATTGGTTCCAAAATATAAATTTTATGCTCATGGAATCTTAAGTATCTATGAAAATCCCACTAATATTCCCCATTTTGAGGTAAAGGATGTAGCCTAAGAATCACTCATCTAAAAATAAATATTTAATTGTATCATGTTATGAAAAATGATGTAATTATGTATAATCATGTCAACATGTGGAGAATATGTCATCATATTAATGTATATGTCATCAAGGCATGTATGAAACATATATAATTCATGATAAATAATTGTCATGTTAAGATTGATATATACATTAGGCAAGTAAAAGTAACCATAACTAATATAAACACTAAATGAGATTGTCAATAAAGGTGCATGATGTGAATTATGACATCACACAAAAATGGGGAGGTAAATAGTGTGAATAATAACACCCAAAAACTCATAAATATCATCAAGTCCAATAAATAATCCCATATTAATCCACACATAATTTCATGGAAATGGTACACACAATAAAGTACCCACAATAACACTCAGTGTCACATAAGTTTGTGGGGTACATATAATGGACATTAAGATTTCACAAAAATGAGGCCAAGGTCCAAAAATAAGAGACATGAAGATGCCACAATAAAAAAGGACAAGGGTCACATACACAATAAATGAATATGACGCACACTTAAGGACAAGTGTCACACACAAGAAATTATTAGCATATATGAAAAGTAACAACAATAATAAACCATAAAAGAAGTTACCTCTCTACACCATTCAAATATGTCAATATCATAACATAGTAAAGTAACACATCCATGTAGCATGTTAAATAATATGAGTAATAAAAAGACATGTAAGCAATAAATGTTGCTCAACATGGTAAAGAGTAAGGTCATTAAAGATATAACCTATAATAATGTGACTTCTTGATTAAGATGCCCCCAACATTGGCATGGCCCTTACGTATAGGAATGTCTAGCACTGTATCCATGTATCATGTGTATCTATATGTTTTTCATGGAAATCATGTATATTGTGAAACTCACGTGTATGTAAAAAGATATTTAATATACCAAACATGTGATAAATAATATATATGAAAAATGTAACTAGAAACCATGTCATGCTTAGGTCCTAGTTTATAATTTAATAAATATTTTATATTTTTGAAATATTGATATTTTGATATTCATTGATACAAACAAGAAATACCAAGTATAAATGATTCAAAAATAAAATAATGGGAGGAATCCAAATAATCTAAGACATGCATGAAGGCATAGTGTGTACTATATGTGATAATATGACAAAATTAATGAAGTGAAAATAAGCAACAAACCCTCACTATATATGTGAATTGAAAAAATGTAGCTCAATAGCATATGTGGAGATAATAATATGACTTCACCCATGAGTAAAAAATTAATGTATTTTATCATATCATAATATGTATGCATTGATATATACAACTTGGTTGTTGGATTCAGGCCATAACAAGTATATATAGTCAATATGCAAGGGTGAAAAGTAGTATGCCATAAAAAAAGTGAATTGGGATGAAGTTGATGTAAAATATGTATTGTCATAGGATAGATGTCATAGACATATTTATTAGGATTGAAAATAAAAATAAAATAGCCATTTTAAAAAAATTCCAAGGGATATAATAATGATTAATGCAAGACCATATGTATACATGTATATGGATATAGAAGAAGAAATTAAAATATCAATCAAGAACAATTCAACTAGCTATGTACAATAGATTATGTTCCTACTAACTAATGATCCTTTTGATAAGATGCTTAAATGTATATTTGGGATCTCTCAACCATAATTTATGTCTATCATCTACTAAGTTCTATATTATGTCATCCTTTCTATCATGTATCTTAGTTTCCTTTATAGAATAATTAGATATTATTTCATTACAATTGGTTTAAGCGACAATTTATTCTTTGTTTTCTTGATCTAAAGAATATTCCTTTATTTAAATAGTAATAATTGTAAAATTTAAGTCAAATGTAACATAGTCATGATTCTTTCCAAGTGTGGCACCCATTATCCTAGTCATGATCTCCCTAGTATTGCATTTTATTAAATCAAAGTAGGGCCAATGTGAAATATAACATAATATGTTCTTAAGACAAGAGTTACCAATGAATCAAAGGATCCAATACATTGCTAAGGTTTAGTAATGTCATCCAAATGAGGAATTTCATACCCAAGAGATTAGATAAATGTCATGCTACATACATTTATTTCATAAAGGTTTATAATTTGAACATTGGTGAATTTCATGCTATTTATGTAAGCGATAAGAATCAAAGGTTCTAGATATGAGGAATGATTTATAGTTTCCTCTTTGGAAACCACACTTTTGACATTAACCTTATTAGGTACCCCTTGATTTTGAGCCTCCTTAAGAACCTCTTTATTAAGCACAATTTATTACATCATCTGTGCTTCTTTTTTTAACCTTTATTGTTGTCACTTATCTTTTTGTAAATTTTATTTTTCCATTTTTTCTCTTTTTGTACTTTTCATTTTCCAATTGTTCTTTTTGTAGCTATTTTTTAGAGTATGTAACCATAATTTTAGCAGGTTCTAACTTATAATAGCTGTGTTTTAATTTGCTGGTGATTTTATGGATGTGTCTAATGTAGGATCACAACTATAAATAATAATTTTTATTTTTATATTCAAGTCCCAATGACTATTTGTATAATGTTCATGCACTCTATGATATGAGTCATGTTATTTTGGTTTCCATAGATGATACAGATGAATAAATGTGATCAACATGTTTTTAAATGTGTCCCTTTATGTTTTATTTGGTGTCTTATTAAATTTATTCAATATATTTGAACCTTTAATTTTAGTTTTATGCTATTTTTAAACCCATACTTGAGATGAAACATTTTGATGCATAAGGTTATTGAATGAAGAGGCTAAAATGTAACTGACACTAACATGTTGAGGGTTGTTGACATATGCAATATTGTTATCAATTGATGTAATATTTAGACTAATTTTATTTTGAAGTGCCTTTATGGACTCCATCATAGTAACTATCTGATCTACAATGGTTTCAAAAACATAATCTCTAGGAAATTTTGATTGAATATGCATATATACGCCATCAAGAGGATGTGTGGGAGGTGGAGGGGGATGAGGTAGACAAAAATGATAACCTCCACTTTGCACTATAAGGTAGGTCACCCTAACTTATGGGATAATGATAATATGGACCTATATAATAGATATATGGTATCTATCACAACTTTGATGAAGGAAAAAATAAGTCACATATGATTTTTTTTGAGATTTGACATATAGACACTGCATGTTACTAAAGAGTGTTAAGAATTATTCATTATTAATTACATCCTTAGTTTGATTGCACATAGATTTGATCCATTTAATTACATTATTATGAAAAATATTTCATATTTAAGGTTAACCACATGTGATTATAACAATCATTACCTGAGTTATAAATTATACTCTATGAATATCCATTATAGCCATCATACAATGTGAGAAATAAATAAGTGGTCACTTAAGCAAAATTATGAGGAATTTTTGTAAACAAATAGAGGTTTTTATTGAAAAATAATATATAAATGAAACTAAATAAATATTTTAAGAATATATTCATCATTTTCTCCAATAAAAAATTAATAAACATATTAAAATGCTAATTCCAAAAACATTGTATAAAAGTTTTGAAAACAATATCATGTTTTTCAAGCCCCACAGGTTAGACTGGTTGGGTGGGTTAGATGGTTTCCATTGTCCACACCATGATCCAAATCTGAGTCAAGTAAATTTATAATTTTGAGGTTTAGGGGAAGGCATGATGCCTGAGGATTAGTCGTTAGGACTCACCTTGCATCTATGCACCATTACTGGGTCATCATTAGTGTTAATGCCAACTAAGTTGAGTGGGATACCTTGGATATCAAAAAAAAGTTTTTCATTCAAGAAAAATGGTTAGAAAACCCACTAATTATTTAAAATATAGAGCAATTTTTTATTATATATTATCCAAACAAAGAATGAACCTAATAGAGGAATCCCTGATAGGAGAATAGGCATGCAACCCTAGGGAAGGGGGGAAACATCAAATTTACACTTATGAACCTAGAAAATGTTCATAAATCAAGTATAAAAATCAAACCCTAAGGTATAAATTTGAAAACCCTATAAATAAGAATGAAACCCTAAGATAAAAACTAGGGTTTGGAAATCTTAAATAAATATATGGGTTCACCAAAATATTTCACCCTATTTTATAATAATGCTAACCTTAATAATATATAAAATAATGTGATCAATTCAGATTATTATGTATTACAATGAAACATATAAATGAATGTAAAATAATGAAATTGATTTGACAAGTTCACTTGTGAAATATGGAAAGTACTAAAGAGGATAAAATAGTTAGCATCATTTTGTTTTATATAGGAATGAGACTATATGTTGGTGGTAGGGTAGGTAGGAAATTAGATTATGATGTGATTATATAATGAGCTAGAGTTCTAAGCTCATCTAGTCACTACCATCATCCTCTGATTGATACCATAAATCATTGTGTTATAAGTCTAATGGTTTTATCTCTATAAATATTAATTTTTTTATTTCAATACAAGTTAATGTGACCACTTCTATTATGTCTGTGTGTTTGATATCGAGGTATGAATGTGCATAAAATACCTAAAAATATATGTCCTTAGCTTAAAACCTTAGGTCCATTTTCTAATAAGGGGAAGAAATTTGGGTTGAGTTGACTCCAACCACTCGCTATTGAATGGCTTAGTGATCCTATGATCTAGGTTTTGATACTTGGAAAAGGAAAAATTTATCTTGGGTTTGACATGATTCAAACTTGACTAGGACCATATCCTTGTGATTGATGGTAGAATTAGAAATAATATGGTAGTGAATTTTAATATGTATGTGTTTAAATATGCTTGATATATTATTTCCATATGGGTAATATGATCACACCTATTTTTTATTTATATGAGACTCTTTGGGTAGTTTATCACACCATCAACACACTAAACCATGGGCCAACCATATGAATGTTTTGAATTTGAAACATGACCACTTGGCATGAGATGGAACCATTAGGACTAGATGGTGATAAAATTATAGTACCATATTAATTAAACAATTTTTTATAGGAGATAGGTACATTGATATAATGATTTTGAGATGTCCAAGTATGATAATTGACTAGTTTGACACCTATTACAAGAATTTTTTTAGGTGATTAATAGAAACTAAAGACAATCTAACCCATGGAGACCATGTCTATGTGAGAGAATGAAGAATAAGATACATATATGTATGCAAAAATAATTTAGGTTGAAGGTATGTCAAAACTAACATTTCCATGTATATAATACTAGAATTTGGTATCTACACATATTAAGGGTTCATTGATCTAAAAATAGATAAAATATAATAGTGAACTTGTTCCTTATCTTGGGCACAAAAGACCCTAGATTCATTAGGGTTCTATTATATTATTGCTAGGGTTTAAATCTTTGTTTTTATCCTTGATTTTTTAATATGATTTATGATTTCCCTATATAATGCATTAATTTATGTTTGATCATAATTCCTTTTAATTTTTTTCATTCTCATATTTTATACCATACAATAAAGATAGTTCTCTTATCCCTCTAAGGTGAAGTTTTAGGTTAAATGGTGTTTAAATTTAACATAATCAAATTTATGTAAGTCATTCACATGTATAAAATGGCTAAAATTGATTAAGTGAAATTTTTTCCTTTTTCTCTTGATGAAAATGTTAATACTGAACACATAGAAGTGAACCTTTTTATTAATAATGATATGAAAAATCTTGAAACTATTTATCAATAAGATAAATAAAATAATAATGAATAAAATGATCAAATATATCCATATGACCTTGATAGTGTAAATCTTAACCAATTTAAAATTATTTTCACATTAAGATAATGGATCCATTTGAAACCTGATGACCTAAATAAGGTCCAACAACTAATCCTAGAAGTAACAAATTCATAGAATGCTAAGTTTGTCACATCTGTGGAATAATGACATGAACTATGTCATGATACTAATAAAGCTCCTGAAGGTATTGATTATATCATAAGTGATTGGAATACTAATATTGTTGATATTCACACATATACACCTTATGTGATGTCTACCCTAGGTATGGAGAAAATTAAAATTTTCCTTTTATTACTTCAATTATCCATACACAAAAAACTATCATACTTTATACAATTAATACTCATGTTGAACCATACATTGATACACATTTTTATATCCTAGATGATCAAACCCTTATGCTAACACTTATTAATCTATATATTAAGGTCTTACAATTATTAAAAAATTATTCTAGAGTAAGCCATATCATTGATTCTCATGTGTTATTACATAATACAATATCTCTTGAGATATCAACTTATCCATTACCAATAGGTTTTGTGTCGCCTAATATTACATTATATGATGGTAAGAGTGATCTATAATAACATATTAAATCCTTTAATGTAGCATGTTTTGACTATGTGTCCAATGATAAGTTAAAGACTAAGTTGTTTCCATGGAGTCTTAAGGACTACACCTTACATTGGTTTTATGATCTCCCTTTCCAATCCATTCATGCCTTTAATCCATTTTTAGCATAATTTTCAATTAAAATCAATGAGAAGATGTCTTATGCTTATATTTAAAATATAGACAAGGATCTAATGAGTCTATTAGTGATTATATGCTCTGTTACAATACTATGTTTTTTAAATTTACAAATCCAATGGATGATAATGAATTAATATATACATTCATTCAAATCTTGGTTTCCCTTTTACATGAGTCTATTGTGTTCAATTAATTCTAATATTTTGATGACCCATGTCATATAGGTAAGGATAAACAAGTTAAACTTATTTTAATGAATAATATTAGGTATGGGTCTAACCCAACAACCACTTCTGGTGAAAAGTTTTTGAGTAAATTAATTTTAAAATCAAAAGAGGGTGTTAATAATAATGATGAAAAATAAATAGTTAATGTCATATCATAATCAACTAATTGGCTTGTTCTCTCAGCTCCTCCTAGAAGGAAATGTTCACACTTACCGTAACCTTCTCACAAGGTATTATATAAGTTACTTGAGTGCAACCTTATATCTATCCCTTCACATAAATATGATGATATGAGTATTGCTCAATCTAAGGTATTTAAAAATAATTCATATTGTGATTATTATAGATGTGCAAGACATTTGACTAATAGAGGCATAAATTTGAGACATAATATACAATATTAATAGATGATAACATAATTTATTTTAATAGATATAGATATGATTCAAAGATACAACCTAATGTGAATGGTAAGTTTAAAATATATTTTGATCCATATATAAATCATGAAGCACAAGATACTACTAATAATCTCAAATTGCGTATAACTTACAATGTACATCCTCTTCTGATTATATTTCTAGAACTGAGGAAGAACATTCTCTAGATAGTATTATTTTCACACTTTGACTGTACATATATATAGACCTACTATAATTTTTTTTGAGAATGATATTGTTCATGATGTGTATTATAACACGAATTATTTTTACATGAATACATTGATTCATAACCTATACACATTGTCATGATATTTAATGGTTCAAGTGAAAATATTTACATGACACTCTTTACTAGTCTTGGATATACACAAGTACATTTGATGAATAAAATGAATATGGTTAAGGGGTTTGATGGACATAAATAGAACCTTATTGTGAGGATTGTACTATCACTTTAAGTGGGTCTTACCATATTTTATACTTTATTATTAGTTTTACCTTGTACATGGGAATTTAAACATGTTGTTAGGACATCCTTGTATATATAAGATGTACAAACTACCATATTCAATACAAACATGTGTGAATTATATACATGGTAGTAAGATGGACATAATTTTAAATGTTCCATATGAACATTCTATTGAATAGTATATTATTCCTCCTTTATCCCCACCACTATCTTAGTTGATTGAATAACTTTTTGAGGTTCATCCTACTTATATAACTCAAAGGAAGATAATATATTTTCATAGATGACCAATACTACAATGTCCATTACATCAAAAGTTTATTTAAGTCTTAAGTGAGCCATTTTATATTCCATCACATGCTAGAATTGTGTTATATAATCCTTCAAGTGTTTCATAGTTAACATATGAAAATGACTATATTATGCATAGGATACATGAAATATTATGATTCATAGATTATATAGCATACATAGGATTATATGTTTGATGAATATTAAGATATATATATCCTATGAGATTATATTTTATATTATGACATTATATATATATATATATATATATATATACATGTTAATACTCGATCATGAAATGTAAAGAACTTATAAAAGTACAAATAAATTAAAATATTCAAGAAAATCAAAACCAAGACGTATGCATGACATGTATTACTAGTTTATATGATTTGTTTATAGTTTATCATATATAATTCATTATATATCCAATTATTTATATACACACATGAGTGAGATGTAGAACATATATGTTTCATATAACATGGACACATAGATACAACAAATTACTAGACCTAGGAGTTACCTTCCTATATTAGGTGCATGCTTTCACTTGGGGCATCTTACTACTTTACGTAGGTTTTATATTTCTTTGACTAATTCCATCCAATATCTATTTGAATAATTCCATCAATCATATCAATATATTTTACATTGATTATACATGCTTTGCTATAATTCATATTACTTAGATTGTTATCTCACTAGATATTGAATTTTACTATATGCGATGATGACATACGTTAATTGTGTAGATCAACGTCAATTTTTATATGGATGATTGATGTTGTTGTGTATTAAATGAAGTGATAACTTATTATTTATTACATTATGTGACTCTTTATCTATTTATTTTTGACTCTATATTTGTGTGACATTTGATTGTCCATTGTGTGTGGATTTTTCATTATGTGACATTGAGTGATATAGTGTGCACTTTATTTTATGTATAATGGCCATGAAATTGTATGTGAAATTTTTTTATACGTGTGGATATAATTAAGATTATCTACTGAGCTTGTTTATATTGTGATCCATATTAGACAGTCTTGTTTTTGTCTATAATGCCATGATACATATCACATACCTTCTGCATAGTTATTTCTCAGTTTATGGATGATCATCACTTTGTTGACTATTTACTATGTTTATAATTTACATATATATATTGACATGTTATTTATGCCTCAAAATGCATGTTTATTATATACTCAGATGATTGATTCTTACTACATGTAGATACCAAAATTTGTACAAGCCTTGTTTCACAATGATTTTAGGAAAATTTACATGTATGGATATTAAACTACAAATTAAGTTCTTAATGGTACATATATTTTGGTATTTAAATATTGATGATTGTATTTGGCTATGTGACACCCATGTACTATAATATTCACCTTGATTTTCCATATTACAAATATCTCTAACCCTTCCTTTTATCCTAGAATCCTTTTAAGCCTCAAGTCAATTTCACCATTTATGGTCAATATCAAATGTCAATACTAATTAAAGATGATGGAAGTGAACCATGCATATTTTCAAATTATATTGGACACATATCACTTTATATTCATTTTTGGGCACATTTTAGTTTCTTTTGGTTGGTTCTTATGTACCAATAGGTAATAAATTCAAAATTAGAGGTTCCTATATATACAAAGTCTCTATAAGGTATTTTGGGATAAGAAAATTACATATCAAGATCTAGAAAAGATTAAATATTTTACTTGTGGAATTATTAGAGTTAAATCTTAAGTGTTCAAAGGTTAATTTATATTTTCATGCTTATACCAAGCGAAAAATAAGAGACATAGCATAGAGGCTTGTATACATAATTACACACATACTCATATATTAACAAGAGAACTACATTTAATTTTGATCTCTCCTCATATTAGAAATGTAGCATAATTGGTGTATCAATAAGGATTGACAAAGGTCAATCCAACTCAACCATTTCAACCTACACCCCCCATTTTATATCAAATTATTTTTGAAAAGATAGGATTTAAATATATAGGTGTTCTTATTGATAAACATTTTAACACATGCCAATATTCTAGGATTGTCTCACAACTCACCTCTCTTGAAAGGATATTTATGGGAATCTCCCCAAAGTTTATATCTACCTAGTTTAGGTGCAATCATCTTCAATTAGTGGCTCATTGTTACTATTCCATTTCAAAGGGCTTGTACTGGTTTGAATCCTTCAAAATTCAATTTAGCAGGTTTTGGGTACTTAAACAATGTAAAAGATAATTATAGTTTATTATTTTGTCTGATTACATTTTATGTGGGTGCTGAAAATAGATAAATAATCATTCAATGTGATTTTACCCATTTACAAATCAACAAGTATAGGGTTTCATTTAATGTGTTTATAACCAATTTTAGTGTATTAATTCTATTATGTTTAACATATAATAGTGAAATAATAATAATAGATGAATTGATATCAATCAAGATACATGATAAAATTAGATTGCATACAAACACTCGCTTATAAAAACTAATTAAAAATAACAAAAGAAAAGGCGAAGAGAAAGAAAATAAAAGCTTATGCTATACAAAGTGAACTTGAAGCCACTAATTAAATACAACATCCATAAATCAATCTTCGTGTGACCATCTGATCCATAACCACCATAGTAATGATGCAAGAATATAAGGAGAATAAGAAGATGGAAGAAGAGAAATGACAACCATTCACATGAAAAGATCACCAATAAAATTCCACAATATTCTTTGAATCAAGATTTTCATATTGATAACAATGTTTGAGTTGATTACAATCGATTACATCCATAATTTATTAGAATAATGATAAGAAAATGATTTCAAGGGAAAGTAAACACTATGAAAGCTGATAATGCATGAAAAATAAAAGGGGTTAGATCCAACTATATTTTGGGAGGAGAAAATGGCAACCTTATTAATGTAAAATGCATCAAATATATAAGATTTGGAATTCCAAATGGAAGTATTTTACATCCAAAACATACCAACTAATTCTATTAATGTTCCATATGCTTCCTCTTCCAATTATTTTCACTTTCACTATTCACCCTATAAAATAGACCAAAATGAAGTAAAAAAAGTGAATTAACAAGCTTGAACAATGCACCAACATAGAAAAATATGAACTAGGAGAAATCAAGAAAAATTAAAGTTATCATTGCATCTAAGCTAGAACCATATTTTTGAAAAATCAAATGGTTTTAAAAATGAACATTGGATGCAAAATTTATCACCAAAAAATGACCGTGGAGTCAAAAAATAGCCTAGACATACATATTTAGGCTTTTATGGACATCAAGATATATTTTAACATTACTATTTGAAATTAATATTTACAATACATAATCAAACTTAAAAATTATAAATGGGTATAGATTAGGCTTTTTAATGGATTGTAGACTTCATCAGAGGCTTTGAATTGGTTGCTATGGACATTTAGGTAGGAAATTCAAATAGAGGGGGGCATAGCAATAATCAGGGTATAGATCCCCAATTAGTTTTATGGGGATTTTATTGATGATTTGGGGCTTGAAAGCTTGATGGTAGACTTGGTCTATATTTTGGGGGAAAATCCTATAATACACCATTAGGAAATTAGGGGGTGAAAACCCTCGATAACAAAATATTGAGGGCCTTAGTATCTTTGATGACCTAGTTGGGGCATAAACCTTGATTATAATTAAATCAACCATTAGGGGATGGTCCTTGATGATAACTCCTGAACCAAATAGGTTGAACCTTGTCCCCGCTTAGTGTGAGTGCACAAGTATTTTATTAATAATTCAAAAAATCAAGTACATAAGGGTGCCTTTACTCTGTTAACCCTTTTACAATGCAAACATGGATTTATATAGTTTTTACCAATGACCAGTAAAAACAACTAATCCTATAACCAAATTAATATGGGAAAACAACCCGTAAGGTAGTTCTAATTAATAAATATAAAACATGAAAACTACCTAAAAATTAATCCAAGTAAGTTTATTTTATGGGGGTGTCTTTACTAAAAGATGCATGCCCCATTTACAATAATTATTTATTATCTACCAAAAATCTAACCTAATGTTAAGACTTTGGAAGAAGTCGTAACAAACCCCCCATGATCCAAAGTCAGGTCTTTGGACACATACCAAGCATTTTTCTAAATTTTTCAAATTTGATTTTGTCAAGGGGTTTTGTGAATATATTAGCTATCTGATCGACAGTTGGGCAATATATTGGATCAAGAGTTTTCTTTGCCACCAGCATTCATAGATAATGGTATTTGACATCCATATGTTTTGTTTTGGCATGAAACACTGGATTCTTGGACATCTTGATTACACTCTGATTATCAATGTATAACTATGTAGGAAAAAATTGAGAAACCTAAAGATCTTCAAGAATAAGATGAAGGTAAATAATTTCTCTGGAAGCATCCCATGCTACAATATACTTTGATTCTAATAATGAATTTGCCACTATATCCTGCTTATTACAACACCAAGCAATGGCAACTAAACCCATATGCATAGTGTATCTTGTGGTTGACACTCTGTCATCCACACATCTACCAAAATTTGCATCACAATATCCAACAATTTTTAAGTTCTTGTTAAGGTGGTATTCAAGGCCATATGTTTTCATTCCCTGAAGGTAATGAAGTACACATTTTGCTGCATGCCAATGAATTTCTCTAGGCTCATGCATAAACCTAGATAAAATTCCAATTAAAAATAAAATATCAAGCCTGGTAGTCATCAAGTATATCAAACCTCCCACCAATTGTCTATATGTGGTGCCATCAAAAAAGGCACTGCTATCATCCTTAGACAATTTCAAGTTGCTTTCCATGGGAGTGAGGGCAGGTTTGTAATCACTCATGTCAAACCTCTCTAATAACTCAAAAATATACTAAGTTTGTGAAATGAAAATACTATGCACTTTCTGAGTTACCTCTATGCCTAAATAGTAGTGAAGAAGTCCAAGATTTGTCATCTCAAACCCATCTTTTAATTCCTTCTTCACAGACTTGTTATGGTTTTCATCATTACCTGTGATGAACAAGTCATTGACATAGAGAACAAGTATAACCATTTTCTTACCTTGCACTCAAAAATAGAGAGTATCATTAGATTCACTATGATGAAAACCAATGGATTTCAAGTATGAATCCATTTTCTCATACCAAGCCTTGGGTGCCTATTTGAGCCCATACAAAGCTTTTGTTAATTTACACACTTTGTGTTCAGCACCCACCTATTCAAAACCCTAAGGTTGTTTCATATAGACTTTTTCCTATAAATCACCATTTAAAAAGGCACTTTTAACATCCAATTGATGTACTTTCCAACTATTTTGTGCTACTAAGGCAAGTACCATATAAATAGTGTGCCATTTGGTAGTTGGTGAAAATGTTTCCTCATAGTCAATACCTTCTTGTTGCACATATCCTTTTGCAGCAAGTCATGCCTTATGTTTATCAATCAAGCCATCTAATTTATACTTAGTCCTATAAACCCATTTACATCTGATGGGTTTAACATGTGGAGGAGGATCAACTAAAACCCATGTATTATTGTTAAGTATGGAATCATACTCACATTTCATTGCCTATTGCCAAACATGTTCAGTAGATCCCTCCTCAAAAGTGGATGGCTCAGTGGAAGAAGTAATAAAAACCATATCATATTTCACCTATTTTTGAGAATTCTTGGGCCTTGTTAAACCAACTTCATCTACTGTCAAGTCAGAAAAAGTACTTTGAGCCCATTTTGGATACTTAGATAAATTATTCGAATCAGGGACTCTAAAATTCTCATCATGTACATTACTCGAAGGGGGACTTAGAGAATTTTCAAAAATTTCTAAGTCATCAACCTATGAACTTGTAGATGAAGGAGAGGAAAGTGAAGGAATTTTATTCTCATACCATAACTTCGAAGAGTTATCCCCATTATTCAAACCCTTATCTCTTTTTGTATTTTTCCTCTCTAATCTATCAAGTTGAGAATCAAT
Organism: Torreya grandis; assembly: GCA_037957365.1. Taxonomy (NCBI): domain Eukaryota; kingdom Viridiplantae; phylum Streptophyta; class Pinopsida; order Cupressales; family Taxaceae; genus Torreya; species Torreya grandis. The sequence continues at coordinate 776,741 of JARHVA010001949.1, forward strand.
ATATGTAGTGTTCATAGTCCCAAACTCATCAAATATTACATCTCGACTCACTATGAATTTTCCTAAATCATGTGCAAGCAAATGAAACCCCTTTTTATCTTCAGAATAGCCAAGAAAGATGCATTTTCAACTTCATGGTTCCAACTTAGTTCTATGTTTAATAGGAACCAAAGCAAAACAAAGACATCCAAACACTTTCAAGTGTTTAACTTTTGGTTTAAATCCATACCATGCCTCATATGGAGTTTGTCCCAAAAGTGCTACTATGGGGGACCTATTTCTCAAATACACTGTAGTACCAATGGCTTCGGCCCAAAACTTATCATCAAGCTATTTATAGTGCAACATGGTGAGTGTTGTGCCCTCTAAAGTTCTATTCATTCATTTAGATACTCCATTTTGTTGTGGAGTATAAGCATTACTATATTGTCAATGAATGCCATGTTCTCAACAATAATTTAAAAATTCATTAGAGGTATACTCACCTCCATTATCTAAACGAAGAGTGGCCAAATGTGAACCTGTTTCTTTTTCGACTAAGTGTAACCAATCAACAAACTTAGCAAAAACTTCAGATTTGTTTTTCATAAAGAATACCCAAGTCATCCTAGAAAAGTCATCAATAAACAAGACAAAGTATCTGCACCCACCAATGGATGACTTTTTCATGTCACATACATCACTATGAACTAACTGTAAACATCTATTAGCTCTCCAAGATGACTGTTTAGGAAAATTTTCCCAATTTTATTTGCCCAAACCACATGACTCATAAAGAATACTATCTTTGTGAAAAGTGGGCAACCCATTCACCATACCATATCTCTACAAATCCACTAAAGAGTGGATATTCAAATGTCCATAGCAGAGATACCATAACCATTGTGTAGACATAGTACCTATACCTATGTCAACAACTGCTACAAGTTCTATATTAGGAGGAAGCACCTTACAATGAAATCTAACCAAGTTTCCATCTTCATATCCTATATACATTATTTTATAATCATCCTTCATTGAATTGATGTAAATGAGCCTATTGACATAGGAAATTGCACCCTTAGTAGGAGGCCAAGCTCCTATCTTCTCCTTGCAACATGGAAACTCCCCTCTCACCTGTGGGACCGATGAAGTTGGAGGGGAGAGTCTCTAGATAAGGGCTAGCTCCCTTTGATGCATTATGTCCATTCCAACAAGTGTAATATATATATATATATATATATATATATATATATATATATATATATATATATATATATATATATATATATAATGGGGGGCGAAAAAGGAAGAGAGATTGTAGGAAAAGAAACCTACTCTAAAGAGGTGATGCACCAAAATAAGTCAACCTTCACACATCCACACTCAGAATTAGACAAATACATACATATTCTACATACTTGGCAGAAGGACCAGGCTGCAAGAAACCGGCAGGGAGGCTTTCATGAAAACACAAGAGACAAAAAATCATTGATGCGCTATGAAATGCACACTGTAAGTAACTTCCTCTACTCCGGTCTTCCAAATGTCAACTCTTCTCCTTTTAGCTATAGAAATGGTGCCTTGTAGATAATAGGTCTACTGAGGTTAAACCTGTGAGAGCATCAAGAAACAATGACTAGACACAGACAAACACTCAAGACATACTCTGAAAATATCTATCCACATGGAGGTAAAAACTACATTTTTATTTGATTCAGGTGAAATTTTTTGCCAGGGTTGTGCCTTAGCAAAATATGGAAAGATATATTACAAAATGACCCAATCGCGATCTTATATAGAAAAAAACAAGAAAGAGACTCATTGGCGCTCCTTGTTTTCCAGTGGGCATGTCACATCCCTCATTGGAAAGAAGAAAAACACTGTTGCCGATGTCATCCTTCTAGAAGAGGCCTGCTAGAACCATGATTACTGCTTAGTCTTTTCTCCATTTTGTCTTATCTGGCTCACTTGGCCCTTGGGATGAACATCCTAGTAGGTCACTACATTTGGGCTCCTGGTTGGTTAGTGCTTCTTTTTGTTTTTTTAAAACTAACAGCCATCTCACTTCATCAAACTTGACGTCTTCTAGGTCGTCATCGGGCCTTATGACTTCTTCTATAGCTTGCCTTTTTTAGGAACCTTCCCATGCACTCTTTCCTTTGTTATTTTCTTGGCACCTTCCCTCCAGCCTTTGACTTAGATTGGTCTGTGGAAAAAGTCCCTGTTTGCCTTAGACTAGTCTGCCAGGCTTTTAAATGTTTCCACAGACTTTTGAATGTTCCACAGACTTTTTTTTGGGCTCCTGCGGGCTTTGTGTCCACAGACAATTTCCCCATGGAATTTTTTCTATGGATGTTTTCCTATAGACAAAAAGTCTAAAAAAATTTTGTCTACATTTTTGTTTTGTTTTAAGCCACGCCGCGCTCGCCCTTTTGTGTTTAAGCCGTGCATGAAGGAATTTAGGACTTGGACTTAGACTTTTTGAACAAAATTTGAACTTGGACTTCAAACTAGATTGAATTTACTTGAGTCCCCTTCATTTGAAGTGCTGGCCCTCCACTAGGGCATGAACTTTGAAGATGAAACAAGTGCCAAAAAACCAAGAGGCTGAACCAATGAACTAGAAGCTGAACCAAAGTGCAAGGCTGATGAACCAAAGAACTAGACTGAGCTGGAACAAGGCTGTTAGACTTTGAAGAAGATAAAATAATTTATGATAAACCAAATAGTTAAACTAAATGACCAAACCAATCATGTTGAACCAAGTAGAGAACTAATCCTGTTGAACCAAAAATGGTTCAACAATTCAATTGGTTTAACCATTTCGCGCCAATGAACTGAAGTTGATGAACTTCTGCCTTTTAAACTAAAACCCATTAAACCAAGAATGGTTAAATGGTTCAATGGTTCAACCATTGAATGCCAATGAGCCTTTTTTGCCGATTGAACCATCCGCTTTGAACCAAGAGATCAAACCAAGCCGTTGAACCAAACCCGTTGAACCAAAAATGGTTCAACGGTTCAATGGTTCAATGGTTCAACGCTTGGTGATGTTGAACTTGAATATGGAGCCTTTGAACCAAAGGCCATTGAACCACTTTAACTAGGCCATGAATTAGATTTATTGAACTCGTGCAACCTGAAGATGACTGACATTAAATAGCAAGGGAAGAAGGTGACCAAAATTTTGCCTGTGGGCAAAAATTGGTCAACAGAGCCCATTTTCAAGCACAATTTGATAACCTTTCTTTTGAATAGTTACCAAAGAAAGTAAGTTTTTATTTAATGTGGGAACATACCAAACATCCTCCAAGTATTTTATAGACTCATTAGGAAGAATAATTTGAATAGAACCAAGTCTTAGTGGTGTATGCATAGACTTATCTGATAAGGAAACTAGAGAGAGAGAAGCTTCCTTATAAGACCAAAATAAATCTCTCCTAAATGTCATGTGTTTGGTTGCTCCTATGTCTAAAACCCATACATCTGTGAGCTCATCTCTAGCCTCATATTCAATATAATCAATGTGCCCCAAAGTAGTGAATGCAGATTCATGGGTAACATTACTAGATTCATCATAGTCATGATCAACATATTGAGTAGAGTTAGTCTTAGTCACTTTTTGTGGCCTCTAAATTTTATCAAAAGGAATCATACATTGTGAGGCAATGTGACCAAATTTTCCACATCTATGACATTGAATGTCTGATCTACCTCGACCTCTGCCCCTATATGAGTTGTGACCATGTCCTCGATCACTTGTTTCATGTGAATGTGATTGATTAGATTATTGATTATTAGAATGACCCCTACCTCTATTTTTATATCTACCTCCTCTATAACCTCGACCCCCTCTATAACTATTTCCTCTATTGTTTAGTTGCCCAGATGAAGATGAACTAGGCTTTGACTCTAAAACATGGGCTTCTTTGGTTTTATTGGATTTCTTGGGTAGAGAGAGGTCATGTTGGATGAACAACTCAGCCAACTTATCAAAGGTGATGCCTGTGATCTTGTCAGAGACATGTAACATTTCAAAAAAATTCCTATAGGACCCTAGTAGTCCTTTCAAAGTAGCAGTAACTATGAGATCATCATCTAGTTTTCCAAAGCCAGCCTTAGTGTACTCAGTAGTGATAGTTTTCAACCTAGACATATATTCTCCCATATCCCCATCTTCATCTAATGACAAAGTAGACAACTTCATATGAATATCTATCTTCTTATGCTTAGGTTTCTTATCATATAAATCTGACAATGTTTTCCATGCAGTGTAACTATGAGGAGAATTTTCAATATGAACATAAGTATCACGAGTCCAACAACATTTAATGAGAGATAAGGCCTTAAAATCACGCAAATTGAATATATCTAATTTAGCCTGCTCTATTGGCAATGTGGGATTTTCATTCTTAACAATATCCCATAATTCATTAAACACTAGTGAAGCCTCCATCAATCGTTTCCAATCTGAATAATTGGAAATTGTTAATCTATCACCATCTGAAAGCAAATTTTGAATTTTTCGCATTTTGAAATGAAAGCAAGTGCAGTAGATAAAAGTGTAACAAAATGCAAAAGAAATGAAACAAATATCACACTCACTACATAAGACACTGCTTCTATGGGGTTTTGCACTTAACCTCCACATAGAGCGTAAAAGAAAAATAAGTATTTTTGATGGGTTTTGTGCTTTTACGGGGTTTTGTACTTAACCTCCACGTAGAGTGTAAAATAAAAATAAGTATTTTTGATGGGTTTTGCACTTAACCTCACCAAAAATCAATGATTACACCCTTATTTCACCAAATTACAACCTTATTCCACCAATTACACCCTTATCTCACCACAACAATGCAAAAGAAATATGATTGAATTCCCCCTTTTTCAAAAATTTAAATAACACAATACAATAAGTATGTGTTTTACAATATTCTAATTTAAAAAAAGAATATTCCTTTTTCAAAAAAAACATTTTCCAAAGCAAAAAGAACTTTCTCCAAAAAGAAGGGATTTGAACCCTTGACCTCCTCTTTTGCAAGCTTCTTACAAAATAAGCTTAACCAATTGCTCTAAGAGCATTTTTAGAACATTACACTCAGAAATTTCTACTTATACCAGATTTTGTGTATGAGGGAAAATTTAAAAAAATTACATGTGAGTAAATAAATTTAAATTTTTTCCCTTTTTCAGCCTTCTCTTTCAAGTTTCCTCCCATGGGACCCAGTCACAGCAAATTTAATGAATGCAAACTTTAGAAATAGCAAAAAGTAATTTCTTGAGTATTATACTATGCCATTCTTCCTTGGGATGCCATGGCTGCTCTAGGATGTTTTTCTGCACCTATTCTCTCTCCTACAGGCCATACAAATCTATACAAGCTAGATAAAATTGATTATAATTGAGTTCTAGTAAATTTTCAAGGGATGTTTTGCAAGGAATGGATTCAAAATGAAGCCTAGGCATTGGAAGGCCATACAACAAGCCGTACAAATTCAAAAAATCTCATATTTTTTATTTTGAATGTAAAAATAGGGGTTTAATACCATTTGATCAAGATTGACAGGTGTTTTAGCTTTAAAAAGATTGAAAATAAATGGAAATAACAAAGGCAGCCATGAATGGAAATTTTTAGAGGTTTTCAACAAAAAACAGGCTGTACAAATCTAGTTTTTGATAAAAAAATAAATTTAATAACATTTAAATGCTAAAAATTCATTTTTATGCCAAATTTGGAGTTTGAACACAGGAAAATGGAATATCAAATGGCCAAAAATGACCAAACTATGGTATATGGAAAATATACAAGTTTTTAAATGTAAATAATATTTGAAAAATTAAAATAGTTTAATAATTTTTCAAAATATTTAAACCAATACTATATGGCATACCTTATTTCATGCCAAATGATATCACGTGAATTGATTTTTCACCTTGCTCCTTCGAATTCACCAAGCTCCCAAAATAACCATGCTCTGATACCAATGATAACTCCTAAACCAAATAGGTTGAACCTTTTCCCCGCTTATTGCGAGTCCACAAGTATTTTATTAATAATTCAAAAAATCAAGTACATAAGGGTGCCTTTACTCCGTTAACCCTTTTACAATGCAAACATGGATTTATACATTTTTTACCAATGACCAGTAAAAACAACTAATCCTATAACCAACTAAATATAGGAAAACAACCCGTAAGGTAGTTATAATTAATAAATATAAAACATGAAAACTACCTAAAAATTAATCTAATTAAGTTTATTTTATGGTGGTGTCTTTACTAAAAAAAGCATGCCCCATTTACAATAATTATTTATTATCTACCAAAAAACTAACCTAATGTTAAGACTTTGGAACAAGTCCTAACACTTGACCTAATTGGTGAACCATCTATAGATTACATTTAATCTTCATGGAATGACACAAATAAACCTAGTTGGGGGAAAATCTCTGACTAGAACTAGGACCTCTATAGATAAATGATGATATACCTATTCAAAGTTACAATTCTCATCAACACTAGATAATCAAATGACCCTCTTCTAGACTTAATCAGATTTTGGGGACCTAATTAAGTTTAGGGAGTTTGAATTTTTTTAACTTAAACCAATTCGATAGAAAAAGTTTGATTATGACTAGACAAAGAAAAATAAGACCTTGAAGAACTAATCAAGGTTTGAAATTCTTATTAGGTCTAGGGACTTAGGAAATTTTTGATAAATCTCAACTAGACCTAACTAGAAGAAATTGAAAGTTTTTACCAAACATAGCAAGATTTTTCAAGCTCAATACGAGGATCCAAAAGTCATTTCAGGGAGAAGTGCCAAAGGTGAAACTTGATTGAATGATCCCAATGAACATGATGGAGTAGGTTCCAAAGGATGAAACAATATAGAATCCAAAATGACCCATCAAGGTAAAATGAAAGACCTGAGTAAGTTAGAGAACAATTGGTATATAAACCTTATAAGTGGGATAAGTGTCGAAGTTCAAAATGGACTCATAACTTGTAGGACCTCTCTTGAAAACCATCACTACAACATCAATCTATTTAAATAATTGATTACACAAACACATAAACATTATGCATAATCAATAAAAGTATATATTATTATCTTAACAACAAAATAAAACATTTATATCTTTCTCTCTCCACCATTTATCATAGTGAAGCATAAGGAGTACCTAATAAATAGGCAAGGAAAGTTTGCTATGTGAAATAAATAATTTGTTTCACAAGCTAACAATAGGTGAAATGAAATATCTTACACAACTAAAATTGGTTCATGAAAATATTTCTCATAACAAACTCTTAAAACAAGCTCAACTCTTAAGTGAGTATGAGTATGGTTCGAAATAAAATTTATTTGGTAAAATCCCAAACCACTGGCCAATGTGAACATATCCACTCCAACACCCTCCCTTAAGCACATAATAAGGAGTGAGAAAAGAGAAACAAAGATACTAATGGGTCTCGACAACTAGACCTAATCAGGTACGCATGTACAAATCATAATGAAATACAAAGTGTCCTTATGGTAACCAATCCATCTTAACAAAATACATGAATGTCAAATTATTGTAATAACCAAGTTAAATATGAATAGGTACTCTATAAAAGGCTCACTTTATAAAAAAACTGATCACAAACTAGGGAGAAAGAGTTCCATGGATGAAATGTATCACTGCAAGGTACCCAAAAACGAGTAAAACCATAGTGAGAGTAAAGAATAGAACATATTCTATAGGGCATCCCAAGAAGCATGACTAAAAAAATATCAGCACAAACCTGCAATAAGTGAACTCAATGGAATAAAACCCATCAAATAAAAGATGCACTCAATCAACTATCTCCAAACGTAAATGTGATATGCCAAGGGATAACAAGAATCACAATACCTGAAGTAGTATGTGCAGTGCCACCCCCCTCCCCATAATGTTGAAGTGGGTGTAGTGACTCAAAAAACATATCTATATGAGTAGGCTAATCCCATTATAAAATACTAAAATGCTGACACTAGGCTACACTAGACTATATACTCTTCAAAGGGAGATCGAACTCCACAACAAATTTGAAGGAAACTGTTAACATCAAAGATATAGAGATAAATATCTCAATAATATGTCCCTAGTGTTGATGGGATAGTCAACAACTAAAGAGTAAAGTGGTCAATATGGAACATACAAACATGAATAAAAAGCTCCATGATTCTCAATGTGACTATAAATAAATGTCCCATACAACAATAATATCACCAAGTGATGCAAAAAAGTCCATAATTTAGTAAATGTGTAGTAGATGACATCTATGAAATGAGAATTATAGGCTCCAAAAAACACATATGCCTAACAAGGAGCTCAAATATCCAAGGATCATCAAAAGGTAGGTGGAGCAATGTGTAGTTGAATAAGTTGAGTGGTGGAAGAACCTTGCTTTTATATTCTTATAAAAGAATGTTATTGATGCCACCAAGAATGATAAAAAATCCACCCCAAATGAAAATGAATATTGGATGAAGATTCCTGCATATGAGTGGGTGCAAAGTCCATAGTATAAGAATGAGAGGTAACATCCAAAGAAGTGTTAGGTAGATCATGTGTAACCACTATAATCTTAGGTTTATTAGGCCCAAGTAAAGGTGTAAAGGAGCTTGTATGTAGCTCACTATCCTCACAAAAGTGGAGTGAACAAAATATGGATCTTTATCAAAATATCCCAATGAAGATGAAACACTTGCATCATAACCAATGCCATGTCGATAAATCCATGTAATAGGATGGACAAGGTGAGCAATGCCCTGTAGATGCTTTCCAATGCCCACAAGTCTAGTAGTGTGACCTATGGAATAAAACATGTGAAAGCCAAAACTAGTGGTATGCTACTCAAAAGATGTAGGCATATATGCAGGTAGAACTAGAATGGTATGTTCAAAGTGTGAAAAAATATCAGTAACATAATTATCATCTATAAAAATAGGAGTAACATGAATAATGGGTTGATCAGAATCTAATAAATCACACTTTAAAAGTGCATAAAGTAGATGCATACTAGATTTAGTAAAACAACATGATGGGGTATTACTAATGTTGTATGCCAGTGAGTTTCTTATAAAAATAATAAATGATGGCATCCTTTCTATGAAATAGGGAGAACAAAAGAAAATTATGCATTATAAGTTTCTTGTTTTCTTCTTGATGTGCTAGGAAAGAGGCCATAAGATCAATGGGTTTCTTAAGGAATAGTAGGGTATTATCCATAGTCATACCAAAATAAAAAATATAAGTAATAACCACTATATCAAAACATGCATTAATAGGTGGAGAAGGTGAAGGTACCTCATCCAAGTGGCCACCAATAATCAAATCTACATCATGAGTAATAGGAAGAGGTGGTATAAGTGTCTCATCCACAAAAAATATGTCCTCACTAACAATGAAAAGAGGACAAAAAATAATAGGAGGATATGGAGATTCCAAAGATTCCTCATGAAAATCACTATCAAGGATTACACCCACATAAATGAGAGAAGATAGTGGAGAAATAATGTCACCAACAGATAAATCCTCACTTAAAAAGTAAGGTGAATGAAGAGGAACATGAGGAGGTGAAGTGACATCATAAAATAATGATGAAAGAATGTACCAATATATTTTAGGTGATGTGGAATTATTAAAATGAATTTGTAAACTATAAGAAACATGTAGGCAAATAAACAAAAGTTCCTCCTTTTGCAAGGAAGCAAGACATACAATATCATCCTCATCTATAAATATAGGAAATTCACCAATAACAAATCTCCACAATCCCTTAATCTATAAGTTAATTTTTATTTTGGTTTTATATGTGGTGTATTTTTAATAACTAATGGGTTCAATCATATGATAATCCATACTTTAAGATGTAAAAAAACCAATAGTGGTGTAAAATAGCCAAAAAGTAAAAAAAAAAGCCTTTACAAAAGATGTTGGTTACCATCAAAAATGTGTTTTTGTGAGTGTTGAGAATGTGTTATAATGTATTCATGGAGTTTTCATTAATGCCATGAAAGTTTCATTGATGTCATTGTAATTTTTCTTTATTTTTCTTAAAGTTGAGTTCATAAACCATGTACTTGAGAGACCTAGTGAGAAGGCGTAGGTCTGGTAGCATAGTAAGGTGAGTAGAATGAGGTTTGTAAGAATATGTGTGGAAGTGGATAAGCATGATATTATTTAATATGGCATGAGGATGAGGTGTTGAGATTATTACAATAGGTTTCAAGGTGTGTTCAAGGTCTAAGTGTGACTAGCAGTTTTAAGGCCTAATGTGCAAAGAGACCTAGTATGGCCTAATGAGGGGTCAAGTTTAGTTTCCAAGGTGCCAAATATCATGAAATAATTTTTAGAGGTGTGAGAGGTTGTTTTAATTATGTTGACAAATTATGAGGTTAAATTATGAATGAAAAATCATGAAATGTGGTTTTGAATTTTTTTGTGTGCAAAAAATGAGGTATTATAGACCTGAGAAGGATTTACTTATGCTTGTTGACATGTGTAAAATTTTCATGAGGATAAAAGTAATTTATTATAGTTGGGGAAGGGTTATAGCTTAAATTTCATGGTATTTGTTTCTAGGTTGAGGTCCTAAGCTTTATAAATAATTTTTAAGAATGTAATTTTTTAAGTAGGTTATAGACTTCAAATATTCTAAACTAGTTATGGAAGTTGGCCTATCGCTAAAAAGGCCTAATGAGGAAGACAATGAGGAAACCAAACAAAAGTGAGAATGAGATTAAGGATGGGTTGAAGTCAATTAGGGATGGAGACAAATGAATTGGGTTATTTTTAAATACATATATAAAATATCCAATTTGAATATAATATTTTTAGATGCTCATAGACAAGCAAAAAGTTTCTCTCAAAGTGATCTGTCTAACACAATGAGGTCTGTGTAGGGTGAAGACATGAGATTGGTTTGTAAGACAAATATTAATATTAAAAATTATATTATATATATTTTAATATGTTATAATTATTTTAAATTATAATATAAAACCATTATAATTTAATAAAAGTGTTCACATAAGGGTTCTAAGTCTTAGTTTCCATGACTATGTTTTGGAGCATTTAGACCATTTTTTGTGTGTTAGTGAGAATGATGTTCCTAAGTCATTATGAAAATATTTGAATAATATAATTAATATTAAATTGTTATATAGGTATCATAGGTTAATTATAATTCATTTTTATTCATGATAAAATCATATGAAGGTGTGAAAATTTAAAGGTCCTTGACCGAGCTTTTGAGCATTGTTTGCAGTTCTGAGTGAGCATATGAAAATGGTTTTTTTGAGGTCTTGTGCTAGATATGGTGAAATATAATAGAATTTTTGATGAAAATGAGTTAATTTAGGTCATATATATTTTATTTTTTATATTATTATGTGGTAAATTTAATTTTACACTTTAGATATTCAAAGTAGACTTTCTGACAGTGAGAAGGCCTAATTGTAAGTAGGCCTAATGATATGGTTTGGGGAGTGAAATGAGATAAATGGTGTTTGGTACCTAATATTATATTATTATGGGTCTAATTAAAGTTTTATTTCAGTTTATAATCCATTTGTGGAGGCTAAATATGATCCAATGTGGTCAAGGTGAAACATGTGCTTTGAGAAGGCCTAATTTCATTAGGTCGCTATTAGGCCTAATGGTAGTTTTGGTACTTAAGGGTGGTGAATAACATATTTAATGGGTGTTTCACTTGTGAAATGTGGTTTTTGATATATTATAATGGTTATAAAATTATGGATATGTTTGTGTCTGATCAAGGTGGGTGAGAGTAAGAGTCAAGTATACAAAGAAGGTCTAATAGGCCTAATTTGACTAGTTGATAATATAGAGAGGTGAACGAATGATATAATAGTTTAGAAACAAGGTAGAGGGATTAAATACCATAATATAGGTTTTTTTAATATTTAATGAAGTTATAATAATGATTATATAGATGATGATCAAGGTTATATGACCTAATTCTACTAAGAAAATGGCTAGTCGAGCGAAGAGGTCTAATAGATTGTTTGAGAGAGATAGAAGAGTGTGAAGAGAAAAATAAGGTGGTAATAATAATTTAAGAAAGGAAAATGTGTCCAAATTTAATTATAGGTTTTATTTGGTTGAGTTATTACTAATTCACCTATGGGGTTGGTGCCTCCTTGCAAGTTGGTGCTTGCTAAATACCTAGTTGAGTTGGTGCTTTACTAGTGAGGGGTTGGTGCTCCTTATGGGATTGGTTCCCCATTAAATATTGATCCATTTATTATATGACCATATACAAATATATATATTTTTAGTGGGTTTTATCCCCCATTATGGTTTCCCATGTATCTCTTGTGTTCTTGTGTTATGTTCCTGCTTCATGCTCATAAGAATGATTGATTATGCATTACTATATCTTTATGTTAGTCTGAATGATTAATGAATGATAAGTAGAATTGAAATAAAATTTTGTACACTAATTCACCCCCCCTCTCATTGGTTTTTATTCCAACAATTGGTATTAGATAAATATCCCTTATGCATACCTAACAATTTAAGAGATATATTTGGATCACAGGTTTGGATTGTGATAATGAAAGTGTTTATTATGATTGTAATAAATATCTATCCAAATAATTCAAAAAATAATTTGAATTTTATTCAAAATAGAATAATAATATGGAAGAATTCACCCAACTTATAATTAAAGTAAGGATTTTAGAGGCACAAGTTAAACAAGATGCAATCAAGATAAAGACATCAAAATTTTTAGGAGAGTATTATAAAGATTAAAAATATTTTGGATAGTCAAAGGTCATTTCATGATATGACAGGTATTGGTTTCAAATAATAACAAAAGGATTTAAAGGAGATTCAATTTCCAAAATTTTATCATCTATCAAGGAGTGATAAAGCTATAAAAATAAAGACCTATGCAAAAGTGGTCATGTTTGAAGTCAATAATCAACAAGCCAAGAAGGGTTCTATTTCATAAAAGGATATAAAAGGTAGTGGTGTATCATCCAATTATCATAGTAATACAAATAACATTAAAAAATCAAAGTATGTGGATTATTTCAATGGTTATTATTTCTCTTTTGGTTAATTTAGACATAAATTTATTGACTGCAGATGAAGAAGTAGAATTATGTGTTATAACTGCAACCAAAGAGGACATACTACAAGAGAGTGCAAGGTAAGAGCTATGACTAAGACCAATAAATTTAAGAAGATAGGTAGTCATGATACTAAATAATGGATCAATAAAGTTGATCCTATGGGTAAGATGAAAGGGAATCATGAATCTATAAGAGAAGAATCTATGATAGCCCAAATTGCCTTTTATACTTAGAATGAAGATTTGAAGTGGTACATAGACAATGGCTATTCACATCACATGATAGGAGATAAGATTAAAGTAATCACTTTAAATAATAGTTCCATAGGATTAATGAGATTTGGAGATAACACATCTACTAATATAATTGGAAAAGGTGATTTGAACTTGGAAAATGGGAAGACCAAGATAGAAAATGTTTTTTACATAGATGGATTGAAACACAACTTACTGAGTGTAAGTCAAATGTGTAACCAAAGACATACATTAAATTTTCATGATAAAGGATGTGAGATAAGGAGACCAAAATTAGGTAGGTTGATTTCTAAATCCAAGATAATTGAGAACAATCTATATGTATTAAATGAAATCATAAAAGATAAGTGATTTATGAACAAGGTAGATGAAATTTGGATATGCCATAGGAGGTTAGGTCATTTAAAATTTGAAAATATATTCAGGATCATCTCCAAGGTATCCATGAAGAACATTCCCAAAATTTCCAAACCTATAGATGCTCTTTGCAAGGCATGCCAACATGGTAAGCAGACTAGGAGGATATTCAAGTCTAAAGAATACTCTACTACTAGACCTTTATAACTAATTCATATTGATCTATGTGGTCCTACAAGGATTCAAAGAATTCAAGGTGATAGCTACTTCATGATGATTATAGATTACTTCATAAGAATGAATTGGGTAGAATTATTGAAAGATAAGTCAAAATCTCTAGGTAAGTTCAAAACTTTCAAGGATTTTGTTGAAAATTAGATGAATGTGAAGATCAAGTGTCTTAGGTCTGACAAAAGATGAGAGTTTTGGTCAAATGATTTTGATGAGTTTTGTGAGGTAAATGGAATAATGAGATAGTTCTTAGCTTATAAATAAACTCAACATAATGGGGTGGTTGAAATAAAGAATAAAACTATTCAATAAATGGCAAGGACCATATTGAATGAGCCAAAGCTATCTAATGGCTACTAGAGAGAAGTTGTGGGTAATGAAATTTACACTTTGAACAAAGGATAGATTAGGATCAATGGTTATAAGACTCCATATGAGTTGTCAAATGGCATAACTTCTAGTGTTGAACATTTCAAAGTGTTTGGAAGTAAGTGTTATATTAAGAAAGATGATGAGGACTTAGGCAAGTTTGACTCAAGGTTTGATGAAAGTATTTTCTTAGGATATTCATAAGTTAGTGCTACTTATAGATGATATAATAAGAAGTTTGAAAAGGTAGTAGAGAACATAAATGTAAAGATTAATGAGACAAATAAATCATATTCTTAGTCAAATAATGATGAGGGAGAAATAGAGATATAATAAGATGAATAAGAAATTAAGGAGAGGAAGGACTCAAAATTTCTTTCTAGGTAGATTCAAAAGGATCATCTTGAATCTTAGATTATTGACAACAAAAATGTAGGCATACAAACAAGAAGAAGAATGGTGAGTAATTTTAATCAAGAAGATATTTCCTTACTATATAAATTTGAACCTAAAATATATGTAGAATCAAGTGAAGATAGGTTTTGGATAGATTTCATGAATGAGGAATTAAATAAAATTGAGAAGAATGAGACTTGGGTATTAGTACCTAGACCTAAAGACAAAAATGTCATTGGTATAAAATGGGTGTTTAGAAATAAGTTGAATGAGAATGGAAAAGTCACCAAAAATAAGGCTAGAATAGGATGCAAGGGATATGATCAAGTAATAGTGGAATTTGAGGAAACCTTTGTTCTTGTAGTAAGGTTAGAGGTTATTAGGTTATTTATTACATATGCAGGTTTCAAAGGCTTTAAGATATACTAGATGGATGTCAAGTCAACTTTCCTAAATGGGAACTTGGATAAAGAAGTGTACATTGAGAAACTTGAGGGTTTCTTATTGATTGATAATAAAGAATATGTCTGTAGGTTGAAGAAGGCTCTCTATGGTCTAAAACAAGCCTGTAGAGATTGGTATGCTAGACTAGACAAGTATATTTTGGACCAAGGTTTCAAGAGAGGATTTGCAGATATTAACTTGTATATCAAAATTGAAAATGACCATCAGTTGATAGTAGTGGTCTATGTGGATGATATCATCTTTGGTGTAAATGGTGAGAACATGACCAAGGGATTTGCATAGGTGATGAATTTATAATTTGAAATGTCTATGCTTAGAGAACTATCCTTCTTTCTTGGACTTCAAATTAATCAATCTAAAAAAGGTATGTTCATTTCATAAGCCAAGTATATAAAAGAGATTTTAAATAAGTTTGAAATGGAAGATTTCAAGGTTGTCAGTATACCTATGGTTATAAGATGTAAGCTAAGAAAATAAGATGAATATTCAAGAGTCAATCAAATAAAATATAGATCAATGATTAGGAGTTTATCATATACTACTGCCTCTAGACTTGACATTATGCAAGAAATAGGTCTTGTTGGAATATTTAAAGTAGATCCTAAGGAAATTCATCTACAAGTAGTCAAAAAGATACTTAGGTATCTTAAGGGAACTATGGAGTATGGATTGTGGTACCCAAAGAGCAATAAGTTTGATCTAATAACCTATATGGATGTAGATTAGGATGGGAGTCTAGATAATAGATAGAGCACTAGAGGAGGAGCCTTCTTCTTAGGTGAGTGCCTACTCTCATAGATAACTAATAAGTAACCATCAGTGGATTTATTTACTTGTGAGGCTAATTACATTGTAGCAACTTCATGTTACACTCAGGTGTTATGGATAAGATAAATCTTAAAAGACTACAAAGTGGAGTTTGATGGTCATAATCCTATTTTTTGTGATAATAATAGTACCATAAGTATTTCATAAAATCCTATCATGCATTCAAGTACCAAGAACATTCTTATAAAGTATCATTTCTTAAGAGAACAAGTAAGTGAACAAAGTATTAATATTGAATTTATGTCTACCAAGGATCAAATTATAGATATCTTGACTAAGACTCTTATAAGGATACTTTTTAAACATTTGAGATAGGAATTAGGTGTGATTACTATTCATATAAATCAATAATTAAGTCAAGTGCTTTAGGGGAGATAATAGGGAGGTGATTTAGCTCTAAGATTAGGAAAGAAGTGCACAAGATGTGAGGTCAAAGGTGGATTCATATCACTTTGTTAATAAGAAGATATCTGAGGTATGCAGTGAGATAGGGGAGCTTGTTGATATGATATTTCATTCCTATTTATTGACTTTTATTTTAGGTAATGCTTTGTCATTAATGTCAAATGGGGAGATTGATTTATATGGGGGAGATGTATCCAATAAGAGAAGTTTATTTGAATGATTTCCATAAATGAGTGGTCACCATCAATGAAAAAGGGGGAGATTGTTGAGAATGTGTTTTAAGGTATGCATGAAGTTATCATCAATGTCATTTTGAGTTGTCTTTATTGTTCTTAAAGTTGAGTTCATGATCCATGTACTTGAGAGACTTGGTGAGAAGGCATAAGTTTGGTAGAATAGTGAGGTGAGTAGACTAAGGTTTGTAAAAATATGTGTGGTAGTGGTTAATAATGGTATGAGGTAATATGTCATGAGTATGAGGTGTTGAGATTAGTACAAGACGTTTCAAGGTGTGTTCAAGGTTTAATTATGACTAGCAGTTTAAGGCTTAATATGAAAAGAGACCTAGTATTACCTAATGAGGGGTCAAGTTTAGTTTCACAAGTAAAAAATCCCATGAAATAATTTGTATAGGTGTGATAGGTTTTGGCAAGTGTGTTTACCAATTATGAGGTCAAATTCTAAAGGAGAAGGCATGAAATATGGTTTTGAAGTTTTTTGTGTACACAAAATGAGGTATTGTAGACTTGAGAAGGATTTACTTATGCTCATTATAATGTGTAACCTTTTCATGAGGATCCAAGTATTTCATGATATTTGGGGAAGTTTTATATCTTAAATTTCTTGGAATTTGTTTTTGGGTTGAGGACCTAAGCTTTATGAATGATTTTTAAGAATGAAAGATAGTCTAAACCCTCTTTAAAACCTTAATAATGACCTGATATGGAAGATATGATTAAAAAGTGATAATAATGGTTTGGTTTACCTATTATTATTATTATTATTATTATTATTATTATTATTATTATTATTATTTAAGTTTGTATTAAACTCTCCTAGGTACCTTCAGGTCGTGTTTTTATGTTAGAAGAGTGAGTGGAAGCTATAAGAAACCCCTTATTTCTTATTTTCGATGTAGCAAGCAAGGTTGACTAGGTCAAAGCATGAAAATTATTGAAGGATGATGTGTGAGACTTTTATTTTAAGATAATTTAAGTTTATAAGTAGGTTACATACTTAAAATATGCTAATCTAGTCATTGAATTTGGCTTATTGCTAAAAAGGCCTAATGAGGAAGATAGTGAGGAAATCAGATAGAAGTGAGAATGAGATTAGGGATGGGTTGTAGTGGATTAGGGATGGATATGAATGAATGGGGATATTTTCAAATACCTATATCACATATAAAATTTTAATATAATATTTTGAGATGCACATTTACAAGTAAAAAGTTGATCTCAAAGTGATATATCTAACACAATGAGGTTGATGTAAGGTGAATACATGAGATTTGTCTGTAAGAATAATATTTATAATTTAAAAATTATAATATATCTATTTAAATATGTTATAATTATTATAAATTATCATATAAACCCATTTTGAGTTCATAAAAGCGTTCACACAGGTGTTCTAAGTCTTGGTTTCCATGACTGTGTTTTGGAGCATTCACACAATTTTTTGTGTTAGTGAGAATGATGTTCCTGACTAATTATGCATAGAGTTTAAGAATATAATGAATATTAAGATGTTATATAAGTCTCATAGGTTAAATTTAATTCATTTTTATTCATGATAAACTCCTATGAAGGTGTGTAAATTCAAAGGTCCTTGAGTAGGCTTTTGAGTCCTATTTGTAGTTCTCAGTGAGTAGATGAAAATAGTTTCTTTGAGGTCTTTTGCCATATATGGTAAAATATAATGGAATTGGTGATTACCATGAGGTAATGGTAGTTTTATAAATTTTATTTTTTAATATTATTGTTTGTAAAATTTTAGTGTACACTTCAGATATTCAAAGCAAACTTTCTAATAGTGAGAAGGCCTAATTGTAAGTAAGCCTAATAATATGGTTCAGGGAGTGAAATGAGATAAATTATGTTGGGTACTTAAGGTGAGATTATAAATTTTATAATTTAAGTTTTTTAAAGTTTTAAATATATTTTTGGAGGCTTAATATAATCCAAGGTGGTCAAGGTGAAGCATGTGCTTTGAGAAGGCTTAATTGCATTAGGTCTCTATTAGGCCTAGTGGTGGTTTTGGTCCTTAAGGGTGGTGACCGACCTATTTAATTGGTGTTTAACTTGTGAAATGTGTTTTTTGATATATTAAAAAGTTGATACATGTATGTATAGGTTTTTTTATAATGAAGGTGGGTGAGATCAAGAGTCAAGTATAAAAAAAAGGTCTAATAGGCCTAATTTAACTAGTTGAGAATATAGAGAGGTGAACGAATGATATAACAGTTTGGAAAATAGGTAGAGGGATTAAAGACCATAAAATATGTGTTTTTAATGTGTAATTAATTTATAATAGTTATTATATAGATGATTATCAAGGTTATATGACCTAAATATGCCAAGAAAAGGGCTAGTTGAGTGAAGAGGTCTAATAGACTGTTTGAGAGAGATAGAAGAGTGTGAAGAGAAAAAAAAGGTGGTAATAATAATTTGAGAGATAAAAAAGTGTAAAAATGTTATCAAATGTTCCAATTGGTTGATTTAGTGTTAATTCACCTATGGGATTGGTACCTCCTTACAAGTTGGTGCTTGCTAAAGGCCTAGTTGAGTTGGTGCTTTACTAGTGAGGGGTTGGTGTCTCACTAAATATTGATACATTAATTATAGGAATTTATTAAAATACATGTTTTAGTGGTTTTTATTACCCATGAGGTTTTCCCATGTATTTATTTTGTGATTGTGTTATGTTCCTGCTTCATGCTCATATGAATGATTGATTATGCATTGTTATATCTTTATGTTAGTTTGAATGATTAATGAATGATAAGTGGAATTGAAAGAAATTTTTTGTAAACTAATTCACCACCCATCTCAATGGTTTTTCTTCCAATAATGAGTATAATACATGGATCAAAAAAATAAAATGCACAATAAAAAAGGGATGTCAATCATAGCTGGAAATGCATCAAAAAAATGATGGGAGAATAAAAGTAAAGAAGGAGAAAAAGAATTTGTTTATTTATGAGGGGGTTTGGTTTCCTACTAAAATGAGCCTCACCCTCTATTATTTGAAACATTATATGATGGAATAAGTAGAGTAACCAAGCAATCAATATAATTTCCTTTACAACAAAAATATCTCTACTAAAATTTCCCCTTAATAATTTCTCCTCCCTTTACAATAATGCTCTAAAAAAATAAGACCCCCTTACAATAGAAGTTTTAGCTTCACTTGGCAAAAAATATTTTCAAAGAATGACTCTTATTTTAAAAAAATTCCCCCTTAAAATAATAATTTTGTGCCACATTCAAAAAAAGGCACAACCTTTAAAGATTCCCATCCTTGAAAAAAGCCCCCATGTTTATAATAAATATTTCTCCACTAAAAATGAAATGTTGTTAACCAAAAACATTGATTAAAAAACTAATTTTCAAACCTTTTCTTTGACCAAGGAAGGAAGTTATATTGAAAATCTTATTTCTAATATAATGGAAAATGGAAGATGTATAGATGAAAAATGATGAATGGTAGGCCAAGCACTGAGTTGGGTTAGTCAAACTACTTACCAATCAAAATATCAAACCTAATAATAATACATATGGAGAATTTTAGTTTTAGGGATTTGATTAATGTTTTTTTTAGTTGTAAGGATCACTTTGAGTTGGTCAAACAAGTTAAAATATCTAGAGTTTGATGAGAAGCTAACATGAAGAGGAGGTCTTGTGTCGAATAGGGTTTCTCAAATATCCATAAGAGGAGTGAACTCATATCAGGGATGATCTAGTAGGCTCATTTAAGAATGAAACTCATTGATTCAATGCAATAGGAGTCCAAATGAGTCAAGGTTTAAGTAATATGTGAGGTAAGGAGCCAAGGATATTATAAACAATGGAAAGGATAAATAATTTCACATAAAGATGGATATATCTAACCATAACCTACTATCCTTACCTATGCTCAACCATTAATTGAATGAAGGAAGACAAAGACTTAATAAGCCATGTTAAATATAGAGTCTACCATCAAGCTAGGAAGATTAGGGTAGAGTTGTATAGTCAACATATCTCAGTTTTGATTGAGGATCCTAGGTTGAGGAGGTTGGAACATGGTGTTGGAGGTTACTACAATAAAGCTATCTTAATGAACCAAGTAGTGACTTGATTTGTAGTCAAACAAGCTACAGAGGCACTGAACATAGAGTTGCAATGAGACAATTATCAGTGTCAAATAATTAATATGGACTTAACATGTATGAAATCCAATATGCATGCATGAGTTGAGCTGGAAAGAGATGTGTATCTATTTTTAGTAACTTAGATTAGAGTATGTGGGATTAGTGTGAAGAGATTGATTGGGCTGCCTACTAAGGTATTGCATATTTGAATGAAGCATTTGGTATTTATTTTTCTACCTTAGATGGTTGAAACTAATGCTCACAGACTATTGTGAAGTGGGTTGAGCTATAAAAAAATAATACAATTCCAAATCAAATACCAAACCTTAAAAAATATTAAACTAGATCCTAACACATAAATAATACAATGCTAAATTGAATGTAAAGTGAATCCAATAATATGACATTCAATCATGATTTTTTACTATAGGGTACCATATAAATTTTTGGCTAGTTAATAGTTTTATGAAGTGAGATATGATACCATGTATAAGTTTAAAATATACTCATAAATAATAGGATCTCTCTTGCAAACCATCACTACAACATCAAACTATTGCAAGAACTGATTACACAAACATATAAACATTATGCACAATCAATCAAAGTATATATTATTATCTCAATGACAAAATAAAAAAATATGAATCTTTCTCTCTCCACCATATATCATGGATAAGCATAAGGAGTGCCTAATAAATAGGCAAGGAAGGTTTATTACATGTAACAAATAATTTGTTTTACAATCTAACAATAGGTAGAATAAAATATTTTGCATAACCAAAATTGGTTTGTGCAATTAGTTATCAAAAGAAAAAAAATTTACAAATCACAAACAAGATTAACTCATGAGTACAAAAATAGATAGAAACAAAAGTGGTTTGGTAAAATCCCAAACCACTAGCTAGTGTAAACACACCCACTCCAACAATAAATGTCTCAAAAATGTGTTTTTGATCAGAGATTAAAACATGAAACTTATCTACATGAGCAAGGTAGATAAGATGGGATAAGTATCAAAGATATAATAGGCATGGAAATAAAATTGACCCCCAAATCATTTTTAATGAGTTTAGAGAGCAAGTAGGCAAGAATGCCATGTGAGTAGAAGTATAACAAAACTCTAGTTCGGGGCCAAGTGTTATATATGAAACTTTATCGTATAAACTTGGTTGTCATAATATTATAATTTTTAGGAGCCTAAAGGGAATAAAATTTAAAATGACCTCTTGGAGTAGGCTAATAGAACTAAGAGAGCTTGACTTCAAATACAAATTGGGAAATCAAAATTCTAATTTCACTCTAAGTGTTATACATAAAGTTTTCTTGCACAAATATGGTATTTAAAATATTGAGGGTTTTGAGTCCTTAAGCACATAAATTGAGAAAAATTATGGGTGATGATACTAATGATCTATGAGTACAAGTGAGAGTAGATACAATTCAAAAATGAGGTTCTCTGATACTTGGAAGAATTAGGTTATGTTGTGCAATAAATAAGAAAAGGAAAATCTAATGGAAAACACTCTTGAGTATTTTGAAATGATAAAAACATGTGTATAAACCTTGTATCTCTAGTTGAGACTACATATGGATGATGATTGTATTTGAGGGAGGAGAAGATGAGAGTGACTAAAAGGACTAAATATGACATTATTATTGACTAGTTGTGTGCATGTGAGTTAAATTATCTCATATTTAAATCTATCAGGACTAACTACTATAGATATTATCATTAGGCTACTGAATCCTACCTTGAGAATGCTTTCTTGGACATTTCTCCACTATTAGACATGCATCATAACCCTGATAGAGATTTCCTGAATCACCCATAAGTGAGTTTTTTAGATATTGAAATTTATTTTATTTTATTGTCTTGATTTATCTTTTCTCTTTCTCATTTAGAATATAAATTATAAGTTGGGGACCACTACAACAAGTAAAAGGTATAACTATATATTTTTCACCCTATATCTTTATTGTATTAGGTTTATATAGGAAAATATAGAAACCATTAAGATGTGATTTTTGTGCTTAGTTTAGAGAGGGTGTCTTCATTGATTAGATAATTTTACCCAAACTTAACCCAACTCAAACAAGTTCAAAACACACATGATATCTATATATTCAAAACTGATTCAGAGACAAAATCTAAATATACAAACTACTTAGTGTACTTACACATTAAAATGTCACTCAAGCTACCTAAACACATGCCTTATGTTCATTAATTTAACCAATAGAGGAACTTAAAGGGCAAGATGAGCAGGTCAAGAAAAAAAGAGACAAATAGCAAGGCCATGTTGTTAATAAAAAATGAGAAAATAAAACTATATTAACAATAAATCAGGAAAGGAAGAACACTAAAAATAAGGAAAGGGAAAGAGAAGGTATTTACATGAACTTTCTAGCTATTTCAATCTTGGAAGTAGTGTTTGAATAATTGTATATTGATAGTCAATGAAATGTCCTCACTAGTTAGACACCTTAGGTGGAAAACATTCTCACCTAGGATTTTAGAGATTTAGTAGGGACACAACCATAGGGCATCCTTACCATGTTGCCCTTTTTTGGTGAGCCTTGTCCTAGATCAAGACCAAATCAGAGATTGAAGGCTTTAAATTTTGATCACTTGTCAAACCAATGTTTGATGACCTCTTTGTGTTTGCCAAAATGTAGTGGGGCTACATCATGTTTTTATTCTAGTTGGATTAGGTAAAAAAGGTGATCTTCTATCTTATTTTCCATTTCCAGGTAGTCTCTCATGAAATGTAATGTGGGGATTATTAGGTTGAGTAGAAAGATAGGGTCTTGGACATAAATAAGATGATACAATAACGTTCCTAAGGATGAATTAATTATAGTCTTATCAAACCATAATGCAAACTTAAGAACATTATTTTAGCCCCTAGAGTTCTTTGTAAAGATCTTCTTAATTACAATAAGCAAATTTTTATTAGTTTATTCATCTACCTAATTATCCCATGGATAATAATTGGAAAATAATTTTAAGATTGCCTAGTTTTTATAGGCCCATTCAATGAATTAAAGAGATGAGAAAGTAGGATTATTATCACATACTAGAGTAGCAAGAATCCCAAACCTAGTGATGATATATTCTTCAAGGAAGTTAATTACCACATCAGTTATATAATTATTGAACACTTTAGCTTTGGTTCAATAGGTAAAATAATAAGTTATATTAAGGATAAACTTATATCTTGCAAAGGAATTAGTATTGATGGCACCAATAAAGTCCAATCCCCACTTTCTAGATGGCGAGACCTTGATAATCAATTACAATGACATGGTAGGGGTACATTCTCTGTGTGGTAACTTGGTAGGTATGACAAATCTAGACATGAGAATGAACATATTTATGAAGCTAGTAATACCCTACCTTAAGTATATGATGAGTTGTAACACTTCCTGAACCATGACTAGTTCCATACTTCATATGGAAATCATCGAGTACTCTAGCTGATTATTGTTTATTGAGGCATCTAAATATATATCTTCATGATTTATTCTATATATCATGCGTGATTTGATATGAAGTTATTAATTTTTAGTCATAAGGCTCTCCTTTGAGTTGAATTCAAGTGACTTAGAAACTAATTATTCAACAAATATTAGACTACATTTTGGTACCAATCATCATTTGCGATATTTTACACTATGTACTATTGACAAACTATTTATGGGTCTACTTCATCCATGACTCTATTGATTCCTTGAACACATACAATATTAATTAGTTAGATTTCCAAGTAAAACTCTTGAATAATGATCATACATTTGATCTTTCATTCACCCAACTCAATTTTCATTAACATAACTTTCACTATTGGGATAGACACAACTACAAATACCTTACTATGAAGAATGTAGTGTCTAAATTTTTTTATTATTTGAATAAGGAAAAATCTTATTTGTCTATAGTTAAATACCTTAATTTAGAATTTTAGAGTAGAAATATCATGAATAAAAGAGGTATCTCATGTCTAGATTAATTTTATGTGTTAGGACAACAACACTTGAGTGTTTTGAAGTAAACAAGTAGACATAGAAGGATTGTGTATAGTTTAGACTAATTAGCATCAATATATTTACAAATTATTTATTGATCTAAGAAAAATATACTTGTTATTTATCCATCCATTCAATATTAACATCATTTTTATAATATTATTTAGTGGTCAGACTATCTCTACAAACCTTAAAATTAACTTCCTAAAGAATTTGATTTTACTGAAGAATGACTTCAACTTTGTTTTGCTACCAAACAATATTTTTTTTAGTTTTTCCTATACTCTTTTAGGGTTTATAGATAATCATCATTATGAGATGATGTGGCAAATAAATTTACCCTCTATGACCCCAAAAATTCACTTCTTCACGTTTACAAAGATTTCATGGTCTCTATATCTCTACAAGAATAATCTTATTTAATTCATGTGGTCTTCTCTATTCTTATAAAATATAGTTAAGTCATCCATGTATTTGACAATGCATTTTCCAATGAGATCCTTAAACACAATATCCATGACATATTGGAAGGTAGTATTGACCTTTTAGGTCAATCTAGCTTGCATAGATATCATAGGACCCTATGTAGAGGGTCTTCATACTTACATATTATTGGGTCCCTAAGAAGTGGGCTCAAGTATGGGTGACCCCCCATAAGTTTTGAAAGTTGGTATTCGATGTAGATCTGAAACTTGGTCAAATATTTATGCGTTCTATGTAAAATCATTATTGTGTACCCCATGTAAATATTTCTACTCTCTTGAAATATGTATAACTATAGGTGAATGCAGGTCATGTGCGTAAGGTTCTAGGAATTTAGATAGTGGTGATAATAAGTTTGTAGAAGATATACTCTAGTTTTAAGTGTGAATTTGAGATCGTTATTCCTTTCATGCATTCCTCTTCAATAATTTATCTATACCAGAATGTTAAAGACTCAAGTTCAATCAAGGTAGTTAGTATCTATGATCCCATCATTCATAGGCTATGCACCTTCCTCTACATAGATCAATACTCATCCTAATACATAGCCTTTAGTGCACACTCTTCACATGGAACACAACTAAGTATTAAAGCATTTTAAGGTCAAGGTGCAAAGTGAGATTGTACTTAAATGCATGTATTTAAGAGTGCAGAGATAAATTAGGATACAAAGACTAAATAAAATCCCACACCTTCTTCCTACACACGCTATCTATACATAAGTGTGCCACCTATGTAGAACCTAATAAGGTCTCAAATGCACACTATCTAGTGCATAAGTAATTATTAAAAGGATAGGGCATAGATTTCCACCACATGCATAGGATGACATGGCAACATTTAAATAATCTTTCATAACTTCCACATCAAAAATTACACATAGATGAATTGATAGGTGGCATTTAAGTGTATAAAGTAATTACATGAAGTTGTGTGTTGATTAAAGTCATGATAAAACAAGTTAAATTCAAAAGTGATTATCATATGTTAGAGCATGGCCACAAGCCTTCCCTAGATTTCTAAGGATCCTTAATTCCTAAATGCACACATGAATCCACTAGAATCCTTTTAACCACTTCCAAATTTAAATGTTTAGCTAGAATTTAAGAATATTGGCTCTTAGTGATTTTTTCATGGAGAGTTGGTCTTCTTGATTGACCTAGAGTTGCAAGCACCAACCTTTGAATTCAATTTTTGAGATACCACCCCAATTGGTGAATTTATTATGCAATGTATTTTTATACCATATAACAGCCTAGGTTTTATTATATATGCATCCATATCCTTTGTATAACAAACCTCTACCTATTTAAGCTTGTAATATTGGCTTAGGGCTTGAAATTAATGTGAAATAGACTTATTTATTTCATACTCTATGTTATGTTTGCATATAAGGCTATCAATCCTTGTATATGGATGTTCATCCTTATCATTGTTGTCTTCACTTCACACCTTTACATGGAATTATAATCCTATATAGGTCACACTCTATATATACATGGGTCTACATAGGTGTTGTTTTTACATTGTTTGTCATCCCTCTCAACGCTACATTGTGTTCCCTTACCTTCATGTGAAACAATTATGCTATGGATACCTAATTTAAAGGTTGTGAATTTAGTCCCCTTAGTTTTATTATTCCACAAGTGAGTGAGGTACTCGATCTATTGTGTGTGCATCACCACATTTCCCTTTAAAAAAATAACTTACCTTTTCCCTCCTTTTTCCCTCAAAATATCTAATTTTAACTTTATCCATATATTTCATTTCCACTCTTATAGGTATGTGCACTGATCCTAAACTAGGTGCACTTATATTAGAAGGAAATCAACCTACTCTTGAGGTTCATACTAAGGAGTGAAATATTCCTACACCTTGGGGACATTCACATTATTATGATGAGACACTAGACATTCCTTATATACTGGTGAATTGAATACTTCTACATCCTACACCAAATGCCTATGTGCCTTGTGCCAAGTGCTCAGACTTTGTGCTCACTAGAAAATCCTTCTACATAGGGGACCATCCACAAGTGTATGTTTTGAATGAAAATAGTTTTTGGAATGCCTTATGGGACCAAATACAAATATTTAGCTAAGATCTTAGTGTTATTCTTCATCAACACTGTTGAAGACACTCTGCATAGTACTTGGTAAATCCAAACATTTCTAGTTTGTGAAAGATTAGTCTTTCATCTATATGCCAAAATAGACTACATCATTTTTAAGAGGTAACAATTTCCATTTCATTGAGCTACTGACACCCTATAGAAGAATAAGAGTTAGATTACCCTTGTCTCTAGTTAGGAAAACTAGTGATTCAATCCAAGCTTGCTAAAAGATTAGTTTACCCTCCTTTTGGTAGATTTACACAACATAGAAGATGATTATTCCTTATTCCCTTTATAGTTGTATAGAAGAACCAACTATTTGTGCCCTTAAATGTTGGTATGCATTTGGTTCTAGATCAATATGATGACATCCTAATCATAGACCTTAAAATCTTGTCCTATTTTATTGGAGAGAATATAACCTCCCCTATAGAACATATTCAAGATGTTGCAAATATTTGCTCAGTTCATCATGTCATGAAAGATAATGTAGTAGTTAGGATATTTACCTCTTCTTTGAAAGGGAAGGCCCTTTAATGGTACAAAGGTTTAAAACTAAACTTTATTCATAATAGGGATAAATTATGAGAGTGAGTATTCCAAAAAATTAAAGATAAAAGTGACCACTTGTCTTTGATAGAGTAGCTCACCACTATTAAGAAAGCCCCACATAAGTTGAAGGCTGATTTTAATTTTAGATTCCATAAGGTCTATAATAGAATACCACCTTTATGTAAGCATCTCCAAATAATATATTCTTGTATTATTTAAAGGCTCTTAATAGTGACATAGTTATAATGGTCTAATCCATGGGAGGAATTGTGCTTCTTGATGCATATGATGTTATTGTACACACAAAGAATTGTTCAATTCATGTTGGAAAGATTATAACTAGACCCATTATGCCCTTATTTCCTAATCTCCCATCCACAAGTCAACCTACCTTATCTTTTATTATGACCCAAATGCTTGCCCCTATTTCAACTATATTTCCTACTATGTTGGCTATAAATTTGAGTGAACTACACAAAGTCAAATCATTATTCCAAAGATTTAGAAATGAAATAATGACACTCAAAAGGTATCAAGTACATAATTAGAGGCCTTATCAACATTTCATATAGCCATATAAATCAATTAAGACTCCCTATCAAGGTGGTGTTTAGATTCATAATCAACTTCCATACAATAGACCACCTTATGTGTAAGACTCCAATGCCATCAAAACTTAAAGAGGCTTCATGCCTATGCAAAAAAATATGTCACATGATTCTAAATGGTGCATGTTGTGTAATTAACCACATAGTCAATCTAACTATGTGAATGGAACCTTAAATCATGTACTCATAGTACAAAATGTCATAGTGTCAAGTGCAATTGAATATTGTAGTTTCACAAAGGGAAGAAACTCTAGTGCAAGTGTCAGATAAAAATGAATCCACTATTATAAATTGGTAGGAAGGTGACTTCACTTATGTAAATCAAAGTGAGATGCCAAATGTGGGAAGTACCCTATTTTCTTCTAACAGAAGGTTTTAAAAAATAGAAATGGTGAAGGAACCTTGTTCTTAAGCATCTTCAACTTCTACACACCATGTCCAACACATAGATACCCAAGTCAAAATACTTGCATAACCTTTGGCATGCATAGATTAGGTTGTGTAAAGATAGGGTTAGCTTCATACTAGTGTGAAAGTGTTAGAAGAGGCTAACATTCAAAAATTATAGGCAAAGGGACCTAATATCCCATTAAACATATTTGAGAAAATGAATAAAACAAGCCTAAATGTAATGATGTGGGACACTCTTTTTATTCCTTCTCAAAGGAATTTGTCAAAGGATGATCTAAATATTTTCTAAGTATACGAGACATTACAAACTATGATTATTGTCTCTATGATCTTGTGTTAACCAAAGGAGGAGGAAACACATAAAAGAAGAAAGATACCTATATTATATATTTATATGATCATTAATAAGCATCTAGTACACCATTGCATGATAGACTTAGGTGCAAGAAACTTGGTGATGCCAAAGAAGATATAAGACATGTTGGGTATAACATACTCTTCTGTTTACAAAGGCATCATCCAATTAGATAGCATGGTGGTTAAGATTATGGGGATCATTAAGGACCTGAACTTCACTTTACATGCATGTTTGAATCTTTCCATTATGTAGGATATCATCATCATTGATATTCCCCCTACTTTTCTATATGAATTTCTCAAGATTTCACAACCAATATGGGTGGATACCTATCTTTAGACTAGTCACACATACTACTCTAGACTAGATACAGGACCAAAGTGACCATCAAAGCCAAACCTACCTTTAGAAGTCATGTGGAACTATAATATCCTAACCTAATTGAAATAAAATACATAATGTTTGATCAAGAGGAGAACTCAATCCTCCATGAAGCTAGCACAACCCTTGAAGAGGTCTCGTATGAATTACTTGATGAATGTGTGCATTCAAATTATGAGTACAAACCATATGATAATGTAGAAGATATGAGACTAGGGACCTATTGCATTATTTAATAAAACACCATATTGACAAGCCTCATGAAGGCATAAAAGGATTTTAAAAGCATATGGAAGTTATATTTAAATGGTTCTCATAGGAAAATTAGCATTAGCATTGGTGTTGTGTTAGTCCCCCTCAAAATGAGAGATATTTACATGCACTTAGGTTATAATTTAGTTGAACAAATAATGTTTCCAAGTATGAGGCACTAGTTCAAGGTTTCTAATTAGTGTAAAATAAGGGGTTCAAATTAGTATAAACATTTAAAGATAGTGAATTAGTTGTGAACTAGGTTCAGGTGTAGAATACGTCCAATAATAGCTTGCTAAAAGCTTACAAGCATCAAGTGTGGGATATGATCAAAGGATTTGATGCCTTAAATATTTTTTCCATACTAAGGGTGTGGAATGATGATGTTGATAAGATCAAAACTCTAGTTTCATAGTATGACATTTTGCATGATGTAAGGAAAGAGTCTGAATATACTGTAAAGCTCATGGTTAGATTGGTGATCTTAGATAATGTAAACAACTGATAAGTGTTTGAGAGTGATGAACATATAATGAAATCATTATAGGATGAAGTATAATTCAACATCATGAACCAAGTGATAATTTAAGATCAATATGAGGATCAAATCATTCAACTAAATGTAAACAAACTACCTAAGGGAATTATCATGCTAGAAAGCATTTTCAACTATGATGACCAAATCAAAGGTGAAAAGTAAAACATGAAGATCAAGGAGGATATATTTTCATAGGTGACCATATATAATGGGAAGAAGGTATTGAAGGTAGGTAATATATGATTCCCATTTAAAATAAAAAGAATCATTGATCTTAGTAGGAGGCATGATGATATATTTTCATGGAGATATTACAACCTTAGGGGATTTGATCCATGCTTAGATCAATATATGATTAAGCTTGAACCCAACATAAATCTAATCAACTAGAACCAAAGGTTAGTAAATCCTACACTTGATCCTTTAATGAGGGAAAATATCTCAAAACTCATCAAAGCTAGTATAATATTTCCAATAAAAAACTCTTCATGGGTGGCTAACCTAGTCTTGATGTAGAAGAAGAGTGGATAAATATGACTGCATAAACTTCAAGGATTTGAATACTACATCCATCAAGGATCACTATTACCTCTCACAAATAGAGAAAATCATACAAATGATCATAGGCATGGAGATATTCTTAGTGTTGGATGGTTATTCAGGTTATACCTAGATACTTGTCTAAGAGTGTCATCACTTTAAGTCTACATTCACTACTAAGCAGGGAACCTTCACATATCAGAGGATGCCTTTTGGATTGAAAAATGTGGTAGAAACCTTCCAAAGAGCCATACACATGGAATTAAATGGACTTATCAACAAGATCATCTTGGTTTATCTTGATGATATAACTATTTTTTCTAAGCATGTGGAAGATCACTTAGGTCATCTGGAGCAAGTCTTTGAAAGGTGTTGAGAGTCTGGGATCTCTTTGAATCCAAGTAAGTGCATGTTCAATTTCCATGAAGGCAATTTGATTGGGAATTTCATCTCCAAATATGAGATAATAAATGATCTAGGATGACTCAAGGCCATCTCATCCCTCCCTCTCCCAAGTCACAAAAAGAGACTCTCAAGCTTCTTGGGAAAAATAAATTTTGTAAGGAGCTTCAAGCCAAACTTTGCCTATATGACTAAGCCCCTCAAAATAATGCTCAAAGAAGGAATTAAATTTAGCTAGATCCTAGAAGGTAAAATAAAATTTGAGTCCATCAAGTGCACTATCACACAAGTCCTCACCTTGATCAACTTATATTGTGGTAAGTATTTCATCTTTTATACATTTGGTAGATATGAAGGCATCTCAACCATTTTTGCATAGAAGAACAATGATCAACTTGAGTAGAATATTTATTTATTTATCCATACACTCAAGGATTATGAGCTTCACTATAGACTTGTTGATACAAATGCCCTCATAATCATAAGGACACTTAAGAAATTTAGACACATGCTCTCCAACAATAGGCTCTAACTCATGGTCATACATGTAGGTGTAAAATAGTTATTGATTAGCAAGGACATAAATTAGAAGTGATCCATCAAGATCATGAAGGTGATGGAATATGAAATATATTTACAAGTTTCCAAGATGGTGCAAGGAAAAGGACTATGTGAATAGCTAGTAGAAAATGTGAAAAATAAAGACTATGTAGTTCTTGTGTCGTGCAAAGACCAACTAGAAGAGTAAGGCACCCCAACAAGTTGTATTGATAACATGATGGACTTACTTTAAAATGACACATACCATCCTAGTTTGAATAAATCCCATCATAGACATTTTAGGTAAAAATACATTCCTTATTTTCTTATTGATGGTGTGATTTTCAGAAGAAACATCAACAAAATTCTATTAAGGTATGTAGAGTATGATTAGGTGAATAGGATTATTAAGGAGTTTGATGATGGGCCATTAGGAGGTCATTATTCACCAAAGACCACTACTATGAAAATCATGCAAGCTATATATTATTATCCAAATCTATTTAAGGATGCACATGGATGGGTGCAAAGTTGTAAAAAGTTTGCCTTCTTTATAGGCAAGTAGAAACTAGAATCCCCCCTTGGAACCCAATATAATTTTATCAACCATTTATGTAATAGGGCCTAGATTTCATTTGCATGATAAATATGATATTGAGAACATGGCATAAATGTATCCTCATAGACATAGATTACTTCAAAAGGTGGATAGAGGTAGTATCACTCACATAAGATAATATGCATTAATCATATACTTCAACGAGAGTATGATAACAAGATTTGGTATTCCAACCACCATTATATTTAACATCTCAATGAATTTACTTGGATCCAAAATTAGTGGGTGTGTATTAAATCACATCATTCACTTGACCACATCCTCAAACTATTACCCTTAGGGTAACAACCTAGTTGCATCAATGAATAAAAACTTGATTTGCATCATCAAATGAACTATGGAAGACAATAAATAATATGGCACACCAAGCTCAAGATAACTCTTTGGGTAGATCAAATAATGCCAAAAAAGGTGATGGGGAATTCCCATTTCATGTTGGTCTATAAGAAGGAAGCAAGACTACCTACATCTCTTGATTTGCCTTCATCAGAACTAACCCATCAACTAGAATTACTTGATAGTGACCCCCTCACATTAAGATTGGTTGATCATCATAAAACTTGAAGATATAAAGGCATGGGCCATGCACACTATGGAGATTCAACATAGATAGAAAAATAATACATTTGATAGAAAAGCTACTGATATAAGTTTCCAAGAGGGGGACTTAGTGATAAAATGGGATGCAAATATAGATAAATTTAGGAAGTAGACTAAGTTTGATGTTATATGGAGTGGCCCATATACCATAGTTTTAAGCAAGCCAATGTATTATATCTCATAAAGCCAAATGGAGAGGATTTGTTCATCTTAGTTAATGGAATTCATCTCAATCACTATCTCTATTAATATTGTATATTTTGTAAATTAGTATATTAAATGTTTTAATTTCCCTAAACACTACAAATACATGTTATGTAGACTAGTTTTATTTCCTCCAAGCACTTATGTGTAGTGTTCTTCTTAGTATTAGGTTTCCTTTCCTCTAATCACCATTTGACATAGTTATTTGTTTATTTATCCTATATGGAAGTAAAAGCTTAGTTTAATATTCAGGGATGGGACAAACAGGTTACAGCCAGATCACACCTCAAGGATATGGTAAGTGTTGCTTGTTTATATGACTTTGTGCCCAATGGATCACTTCAAAGGATACTAGGTCCTCACTTAATAATAAAACAACCCATAGAGGTTACTAAAAGTGTTGACCCTTCAGGTCACCTTAGCTTGCATAGATCTCATAGGACTATGCATAGAGGGTATTCATACTCACATAGTATTAGGTCACTTAGAAGTGATGTTGTACACATATGTCACCCTATAAGTGCCCAAAGTTGGTATTCAATGTGTATCTACACCTTGGTTAAGTATTTATGTGCACCTATACACAAGCCTCATTATATACCCCACATAAATATTTATACACTTTTTTGTAAAATGTAGAACTATAGGTGTATGTAGGTCATGTGCTCAAGGTTTCAGGACTTAAGAGAGTAGTGAGAAAAAAGTGAACAAAATATATAATCTAGTTTCAAGTGTGCATTTAAGATCTTCATTCCTTATACATGATCCTCTTTGAGAAGATATCCACACAAAAATGTTAAACACTTGAGCTCAATTGATATATTTAATATCCATAATCCCATCATCTATAGGCTGTGCACCTTCTACGTAGATCAACACTCATCCTACTAAACAACCAAGTATTAAAACATGTACATGTTGAGGTACAAAGTGAATGTACATGTATAGGATGACATGGTATAATTAAAGAATATTTCATAGCTTCCACATCAGTAAGTAAGCATAGATGAATCGACAGGTGCAATGCAAGTATAAAAAGTAGTTATGAGTAGTTGGGCATTGAATGAATCCATGATAGAATAAGTTAAAGGTAAAATTGATTGTTAAATTTTAGATCATAGACATGCACCTTCACTAGCTAGCTAAGCATCCTTCATTCCTAGATGCACATGCAAATCCATAAGAATCCTTTTAACCACTTCCAAATTCAAATTATTAGACAAAATTTAAGAATCTTGAGTCTTAGTGACTTTTACGTGATGAGTTGGTATTCTTAATTGACCTATATCCCCAAATTCCAACCTTTGAATTTAAGTTTCTAGCTACCACCCTAAGTGGAAAATTTATTATGAAATGACTTGTTTTACCTTATAAAAGCCTAGTTTCTATTGTATATGCAGCCCTATCCTCAATATAGCAAAGCTCTACCCATTTGATCTTATAATATTATTTTAGGCCTTGAAATAAATATGAAATGGACTTATTTATTTCATACTCTATATTTTATGTGTATTAAATGATGTTAATCCTTGTCTATGTATGTTCATCCCTCCCATTACTATCATACCTTCACACCTTTGCATGGAATTGAAATCCTCTACATGTTTTACTATGTATACACCTATTTGTGTAAGTTTTCTCTATGAACTATTTGTCATCCCTAAAAAAATTGTGTTGTGTTCTTGTACCTCCATGAGAAAAACTTATGCAGTGGATACTTGATTTGAATGCCATGCATTTAGTCCCCTTAGTTTTCTTGTGCTACAAGTAGGTGAGGTGCTCACTCTACTATTGGTGCATGAACACATTTCCCTTTTATAAAATATCTTACTTTCTCCCTTAATTTTACATTGAAATATTTAGTTTGAGAATTAGCCATATATTTCATTTCTATGCTTATAGGTTTGTGTGTTGGTCCTAAATAACGTACAGTTAGATTAGAAGGAAGTCAACCTACTATGGAGGTTCATCCCAAGGGTCACAAGAGTCCCACACCTTGGGGATATTATCATTATTGAAATGAAACATTTTATATTCCTCATACATGGGTGAATTGAATAATTCCATTCCCTAAATAAAATTCTTCTTTTCCTTATGCTAAGTGCTTACACTCTATGCCCACCAAAAAATCCTCTTGTGTATGGGACCATCCATGGGTGCCCATTTTGAATGATAAAAAGTAGCACCTATATTGATTAGGTTAAATGACATTATTTTGTATGTGAATGTTCCCTAATTTGTTGTAAATTTTATCTTTAATCAGTCCTCATAATTGACTACTACCTGATTATACCCTGGATACCTATCTAGAAATGACATCATTTGAGAGCCATTCACTATTTTTATAACTTCA
Source organism: Torreya grandis (assembly GCA_037957365.1). NCBI lineage: Eukaryota > Viridiplantae > Streptophyta > Pinopsida > Cupressales > Taxaceae > Torreya > Torreya grandis. The sequence goes on from JARHVA010001949.1 coordinate 812,500, forward strand.
TCTAGTGAAGGCAATGGGTAATTATATTTCTCTAAGGCTTTGTTAAATTTTCAAAAGTCAAAACCCAACCTTATCTCTACAATTTTATTTATAATCAACACCAAATTATCCACCCACATGGAGTGATTGATAGGGAATATTATACTTTCTTGGATTAACTTCTGCACTTGTTTGAATATCAACTATTCTAGTAACATATTCACCATTTTTTTTCCTTTAATGAAATGGTTTGATTCCTAGATTGAGAGGGGTGATATGTGTGAGAATATAAGTGTTAAACATCATTAAATCCTCATATCTCCACATAACAACATCTTTTAAGTCCTTTAAGGCTTGAACAAAATCTTGTTTTTCTTTTTTGGTGCATGTCATGCCTTGAAGTGCATTATTTGATTCATTGACATTGCCCAAATTATAATGCTAGTATAATATATCTTTACTAGGGGCTGATTTTTATTTCTCACCCTGGTAATCCATGTTAAAAAACTATTTTAGTAAGACCATTCCCTTAGGTACATTATTTATTTTTAGATTGATCACCCCTTCCTCATCCTATTTAAACTATTCTCTGTCATCTTCATCTATAATCTAAATCTAAAATATTTCACATTTATGATGAATTTTATGATATGATGATCATAATTCAATACCTAGAAGTTCCTGATGTTGATAGGAGTGGAAGGAGTATAAACTAGCTCTACTAAGAACCTTATCAACTTAGAATCAATGATAGGCTCCAGAGTACTTACAATTATTTCTAATGTATCTACCATATAATTTCTTCTACAAGGAAATATTTCATTTTTGAATGTATAAAAATCCTCTATAAAGTTCCATACTTGGATTTGGTATCTAGATAAACACTTGTCATTATAAGCATACTCGATTCTTATCTACTTAACCACTAGTTTAGAGTCACCCAATACCTTGAGGTTCTTGACTTTATTCTTGATTGTGAACAAGAGATCATGAACTAGTGCCTCATATTTAGCTAAATTTTTTGTGAAAGAAAATTGTAGGAAAAATGCAGCCAATCATGACTTTCCTTAGGGATTGATAAGTTATACATTGGTACCACACCTACTCTTAGATTTAGAACTATCAAATTTAATTATCTGTAAGTGATTTTCAATTGTATGTGTAGGATTATGATGAGTGGGTGATGCTTCAACATTGATGTATTCATTGATTTAATCAATACCAAGTGGGTATACCTCTTATTTATCAATTGATAAAGATCTTTTGGCTAAGTTCTTAGTGGTAAAAGTGAGTATAGGGTTATCTAGATTTTTTATTTTCTCATCACATGAGCTTATAAAATACTTATCTTCACTTGGAAAACTCTCATTAAGATTTTTGATTTATAACTTAGTCATTCTCAATGTTAAAAAGAGCTATTGGCACCCTTGTATTATGATTAGATTATCTGGTTTCAAATCCTCACATAATGTGGCAGTAGTAGGGAATGAAGTTATCTCAACAGTATAGATGAAATCATCCTCATCTAACTATTTATCCCCTCAAATTATGAATTATATTATACAAACAACATGTTAATGGATAATATATTTTACATTTCTAATTCTTTCTCAAGTGCATATATCCCAAGCTCTGACTCATCATACAATATCTCATTTGTTTTATTATACTCCAGGATCATGTGAGTCATTTTGGGATCATGCCCAAGTTTAATTTGTTTTAGTATGCCTTGCCATAGGAGCCACATATGAGATAAATCAGTTTTCATGTACCCATTTAGTTTTCTATACCAATATCTACTTAGAAGCATACCATAAAAATTAAGCATATCTACTATTTAAATTTCAATAAATTACTACAATCAGAGGTTAATTACACATGGATGTGATTTTGATTGCCAACAACCTTAACCTCTGATTTATCCAACTAAAAAACTTTCTTATTTGATTTTATAGTAGTCAAACCCAACTAATGGTAGATTGCATAAGGAATCATGTTGCCAGAAGCATTTGAATCCACTAAGCAATTATGCAAATCCCTACCAAAAATACATATTATTAGGAGGGAAGGATGATTTCAGTTTTATCTTTGTAAATTACAATGTGAGTTTCTATTGTCCTATTGGTTTCTTTCCCTTTATGAGTGTATAATTATTTTAGTAACATGTCCTTTTGGTTGGAACTTTTTAAACCCTAAAAATCTAGATTAGGGAATTTAGGGTTAAAGGGGATAGAGATAGCCTATGGTAAAAGGGTGATTAACTATCTCTATAGAAGGCAAATTAAATGCTAAACTTAGATATAACATATGTTAAATTTATTAAACTAAGACATGATAAAGTTAGTAAGTACAACTACGGTAGATATGAAAATGATGAATAAATAATGTAACTAGTTGGTTCTAATGCTGATATGTTTTTAGATCTGGAACAAGTAGGAAGTAGACTAAAAGAATATTATATAATAGTCATTGTATTCTAATTTGGGTACCTTTAGAGATATATAAACTAGCGTTATCCTAAGATGGTTGTGTTGACACTACTATTTGAACTAGATGTAAGTGTCATGTATGAAATACCTGTTGGAAAAGGATGTGACCACCTAGATGTTTTTGGGTTTATCTTCTCCTTCACTCTATTGAATTTATATCTAGGTCATGGACTTTTGCTCCTCATGAAATTTACAAAACCCTGGTTTTTAATCTTCATAATGACCTTAGGAAAATGGGTAAGTGGGCACACAGTTTCAAGTTAATCCCAATATCACTCTATCAATGAGTGATGCCTACATAGACAATATTCAAAGAGGGCCTCAAACTGATATAGTTTTCCCCTATGTGTTGGCTTGTGTATGAATCATGCAGTACATGTAAAATAAGTACACTAGTGACCTAGATTGTAAATTTGAAAATTGGGCTCTTAAGGTACTCCTTCAGTAATTTAGACTTGTGTATGTGTTATCCTTATGATTGATATGAAAATAAGAGAATATAGGTAAGCATTGCTACATCAATTACTTGATTGAATGCTTTGATAAGTTTTTGTAGGTATTTTCTATGTGAGGAATGAATGAGGAGTGATTGTGAATATATACCACTCCTATCGAGAAATAAATTACATTAAATAACTTAGGCCAACCATTAGGATATGTTTCATTTACAAATTGGATGACTTTAGGGCATTGGACACTTACATTAGGGTATGACACTAGCATCAACACATGGGTCTAGGGCTGATTCTTGTGCCTTGGTAGTTAGAAAATACGTACATGTTTAAAACTTATAAGGGCATAAAATAAGTATATTTTAAACATTCTAAACAAGATAAAAGGTTTGGGTCATCAATAAAAGAATAGTTAGACCAAGAGATAGGCCAAGGGGTAAAAGATAGAGTATATGCGAGACATTCAATAGCATGAAAGGTTAAAAACTAAGAGGAAAAACCAAAGAATGAGTTTGCCACGTGTACAAGACCAAGGTGATATATAATCCGTAAATATCATCTACATAAATCTAGAGTAATTTAAAAAATATAATGTTGGCCTTAGTTTTCTTAAATTCATCAACAATATTACACCCATGTTTTCTTGGTTCTATTGGTTTGTCAGTTGGTGGGGAATTAGAATTTTTATTAGGCTAATAATATGTTGGGGGTCATTTATGTGGAAATGAGTTATTTCTCAAGTTATCATTGGTTGTAACTTGAGTATTTTTTGAAGGAGTATATGTAGTCAATGGGGTTTGAAGCTTATTGCTCAACTAGTAATTATTTCCCCTTTTAAATTATAGGATCTCATGCAATTTGTCTTCAAGCTCATTTTCACTCTCAAATATAAACTCATAAGTTTCAAAGACTAGATCTGTACCAGGGTTTCCTCTACCTTGGTTAGTTTTGTTTTCAGGTGTAGGGAATAGTTCTAGGTTATCCATATCTTTTTGGAAGATATTTGAGGCACATATGAAATCAACATAATCAATATCAATGTGCTCAATAGTATTATTTATCATACACTAGGTGGGAAATTACAAATCAACCAAGTTTACTACATTCGAAGCATTATTGTTGTTGTTCTAATTATTGTTGTCTAATAGGCTAGGCACACCTCAATTATTTGGTTTCATGTTCCACTATTTGTTGGTTATTTTAAATTTTAAATTTATATTTGGTGGTGGGTTATTTTAATTTTTTTTGATGTTTTATGGCACTTGTCTATGAAAATTGATCATATCATTTGTCAACCTCTGAACCATTTACTACAAATTAGTAACTTTTGGGTTCACACTAGCATTTTGTGGATTTATTACTTATGGTAAGGTGTTGGTGATTGGTTATAAAACATTTAAAAACATAAATACAATTGAGTGTGACTGGTTATAAGACTTATTAACAAGCATTTGGTTATTTATAAATGATTGGACAACTTATTGGTTAATAGTTTAAGCAACATAACCGCTAGTGTTAGGCATGGAAATAGTGTTAGTATATGCTACAATAACATGTTGTTGATTGATTTCCTATGGAAAAACATGATTGGGAGGCATGTAAGGCTGAAAAATAGGCATAAATTTCATAGGTATTGGATTTTATATCAGATTTGGGATCATATACAAGGTGCCCAGGATTAGATTCAATAATGGAGTGTTATGTTAAAGATCACGATTGATCATTAACATTTGGTTTTAAGCATGTAGTTGACCTAAAGAAGGTAAAGGAATAATTCCATATCACTATGGAACCATATTTTTCTCAATGTTGATAGCCTTATTGTAGTATAAGGATAAGGATAAGAGGGTAGATGGGGTTATGAGAAACATGGAAGTCATTGAGTCTAGAGCTATTAGATATGTTTTTATGGTATCCACTTCTATTTGAGTGTACACATCTTTCAGGTTTGGTAAAGCTTGTGGAATAATGCATTAATACACTCATGGGCTCATTTAGCTCCCTACAAGTAATAGTAAAGTGGTGATATATGATAACTAGATCAATGGGTAGCTTGAAGTAATTAACAAATATGGTTTCAATATCATTCTAGACTATTATAGACCTATTTGGTACCCAAAAATACCAAGAATAATAAACCTCTCCCAAGGAGTAAGGTAATAAATGGAAAGCCACATCTTCATGTTGAATTTATGTTTAGATTAGGGAATCTTTGAATGCCTAAATATGCTCTTTGGATATTTAAATCTTATTGGGTGTACTTTGGATAGAGTTTATTGTGATTCTTAGGTAAGTCATGGGCAGGCCTTGGAACATTCATATGGTATCCACATCCACCAAACCAAGTGGGATTAACCACCATTAGTGGGTTTTAAGGGGCATAAAATAGGTTGATAAATGGAGTTATAATTATAAACAAGATACTAATTGAGTGTATTTGTCATGTTTTTGGTTTCCTTTTATTTTCCCTCAGTTTTCTATGTTCAGTGAGTTTTAAGAACTCAAATCATCCCCTACAAACTTTGATCTCATAGGTATCTATATGATTTCCAATTTAGCTTTTGGACTACTTGAGCATGGACAACACTCCTAAGTGTTCAAGTTTGGAATTTTATACTAAAATTTTAGTTTTATGTTGGCCCTCCTTCTAACACTAGTTTTATTAATATACATTTTGGTATGCACCTATTTTATAGACTCATCTCATGACATAAATATCTTGAAAAGATATTTGTGGGTATCTCCCCAATATTTATATCTACTTGGTCTAGGCACATTAATATTCACTCAGTGGTTTGTTGTGACCATTCCATTTCAAGGGGCATGTGTTGGTTAGAATCCTTCAAACTTTGTTTTAGCAAGTTTTAGGTACTTGAATAATGTAAAAAACATTGCTAGTTTATTGTTTTTTATTAGGTTTTGTGTGGGTTCTAAAAATATATAAATAAAAATTCAATGTGATTTTTACCAATTACAAATCAATAAGTAGGGTTTCATTTAGTATGTTACATCTAATTTTAGTGTGTTCATTCCATTATATTTAGCATTAAATAGTGTAATGATAACAATGGATAAATTGATATAAATTAGAATAAATGATAAAATAAAATTACATACAAACCCTAGATTTTAATAACTGATTAAAAATAGAAAATGAAAATGGGAAGAGAAAGAAAATAAAAGCCTATGTATAATCACCTAAAAGTGATATTTGAGAGATAAGAGTGCTAATTGAGAAAACATGTTCCTAACTTATAATTAGGCCTATCCTAAAGCCTTTTATCACACTTTTATAGACTTTGTGTGGACCACAGGTGTCTTGAGTAAGCTAAAACATAGTCTCAGACCCTCATTTCTAGATCCTCACCCTTTGTGTCTAGTAGCCTACCAATTGGGAATTAGTGTGACATTAAGGACACTAGAGCCACATGGTGATAGTATCCTTAAAATGTTGTTAATGTCTTTTACCCTTTCTTTACTGAATGGATATATTTTCAAAAGTAAAACCCTCCTAAGGTTAGCCTAAGCATCTTTTATTATTTGCACAAGCTACATAACACTATAAATACATGCATTTTAGACCTCTATCCACTAGATGGAGATTAGATTTAAAATAACTATTCAAACACAAAAAATTTTAAGCAAAATCAAGGTTATTAATCCTTATTCTACCCTAGTTTTGCACACTACCATCTTTAGCTACCATAAGCTCAGATTTTCTAGTTTTCCAATCTCAAGCACACTCAAGGCATTAAAGATAACTATCCTTATAGAATCAATAAAAATTTAAATAAAACTTAGATGGAGAGAACTACATTGGTATTTATCCCTCTTCAGAGTATTGGTATGTAGGAAACTCTCTTCATAACAGGGTGTTGAGGATGTCTAGCTTATCCTACTAATGAACACACTTTTCAGCTCATGCCTTACTTGCAAGGAGAATTAGGGTTTAAATCATAAATAAAATATTACAAGAACAATACAAAGTTTTATAATTCATGTGCATAGGAACAAAACCCAAAAACATAGGTGCAGGTGCATCGAGAATTCAAGAGTAGTCCTACACAGGGGACATTAGCACCATTTTCAAGACACTAGAGTCAAATGGAACTATTGTCGCAGTGTGGTACTATTTTCCAAGAGAGGATAAGACATAGGGATTCAATTTATGACACTCAAACATATTTGTATCTCAATTTTCAACACTTAGATCTTTCATATCACATGTTTTCTAGACAAGTCTTTATTTACATATATTTATTACTAGTTTTAGAAAGTCAAAGCTAGTCAAAATTTGTAACAAATCAGTGGTTATATATTGTATATTATTTCAATTATTTAGACTACTCATCCCTTTAATCAAACATAGGATTTACGTTATCAAACCTTAAAATGTTAAAACATTTGGTGAACCTGACTTACTTCAAACATTGCTTAAAACCCTAGTTTTACATTGGGTTTACCTTATTCCAATTTTTGTGCACTAAATTAGGGTTACAAACTTTTATTTTTCTAAATTTTTTGCATAACCTAACTCATTTAATCAATCCCACATTAGGGTTTAATTTATTTAATGTACTTTAATTTTTTGCAAAGCAACCCTAATTCAAAACCCTAACCCTAAGGTTTACATTTCAAGAACTTACAATTCATATCCATATATATTTTAATTTTTATTTCATATAATCATGATCATAATGATATAATAAATTAATCACTTTTTGTTGAAAAGTCTAATACTTTCATTTACATTCAAAAAATACATAAACACATGTATATATGATGTTTTCTATCAATTACATATATGTCATATTTCATATCATGTTATCTTTCTCTTATGTAGGATTACATTAACAAGAAAACCTATACACACATAGAGGATTTAATACATAATTTAACAACTATGTTTCAAGTTTCAATGTCATATCTTATACACAAGAAAGAATCTCCTTCTCCTCCTCATCTCTATGAGGGCAATATCTACTTCCCCTCTAACCAACTCCATGATATCACCCCTCCATGAGATGATTCATCTTATACCAATGTCACTAATCCTCATAATTAGACTATTCACTCATCTTCCCTATAGGGTGTATACCTACATCTTTAATCAACAACAACTAGAGTTTGCACTTTTGAGACTCTATGTGATCAAATTATCAATATGAGAAAGATAATTGTAGGATTAAAAAATTAGAATCAACTATTACATGAAAATATTAAAACATTATAAAATTTAATTTATAATACCAATGCCTCCATGGCATACTAGTGTAAATCATGTATATGCATCTTCACCTAGTCAATTTGTGGAAAACAACATTACATATCTAAATCATAAATCAAAACAAAGTATATCTACAACTAGTGATTCACAAAGCACTCAAAAGTTAAATAAGAGTTAAAGTGAGGTACTAAGGAAAATTATTAAAGATAAATAGATCAATCCACCCCCTCTACACCGAGCAAGGAGATCTAGATATTGTTGTGCATATCATAGGATGTATGGGCACCACATTGATTCATGTTTAGCATTGAAAAGGAAAATACAAAAGATAATGAATACAGATGACTCATATAGTGAATCTTCATCCAAACAACATACAATCACACATATATAAATTCAAAAAAGTTCAAATTCAAAAAAATACAAAAATGATTACCAAAGCATAACTCAGAATATTAAAAGGTTCAAAAAACACAATCAGAGTAACAAACAATACAACAAACATAGGTAAAGCAAGCAAACCTACATATCCAAAATGAGGCTCAACTTTCAAACTGGTATGATTTTTGTCACAAATATCTACAAAAATTTGATCATCATGGTCAACATTTGGGCAAGGAGGTCCAAGGCATCACTACTATTCTAACAATTAATAATATTGGTCAACAAGGTTTGGGGTTTATTAAACATCCTAAGAAAAATCATTCACAGATATAGTTTATCAAGGAAAAATATCTAGACATATAAAAAATGTTAAAAAAGAGTAATAAATTAAGTTATAAAGTCAAAATCATGTTAAGTCAACAAGCATTCCCAACAAAAGATTTCTAGTAAAATAGATTCCACAACACCATATGTCTATAATAAACACAATTTCAAAGGGAAAAGTTACAATCAATCTTATAAAGCATGATTCAAAAAGGTTAACTCCATAGTAGGAGGTAATTCCCTCTAGCATTCTAGGATATTATGATTTTGATGATAAATAATACTTAGATTCCTATTGCAACAACATTCAACTACAACATAGCATTCACACTACATGAGACATTACCACTCATATTTTTTACACACACCACATTGATAATGAGTCTCCCATGAGACTCATCAGTTAATATGGTTTCTATTTTAGTTTACATACTTTCCCTCTCTTTTAATCCTTATGCATAGTCTATTTTTATTTGATTGTACATAGCTTATATCTAGAAAATAAAAAAATAATATAACATGACAAAACACAAAAACATTCAAAAATTACTCAGAAGACACAAAATTTACAGATTATATGCATTGATATGTTTACACTTCTTATATTTTATAGACATTACATATGCTATCTATCTTAGTATAGTCAGTTTTATCATACACACATGCTTCACTTATTCTTGTTGAGTGCTTGTAGATTGCTTATAGGACTTAGGTCCATTAAATTAATCCAGACTTGCTATCATCTACCCATTGGGGGCATATACATTGATTCAAGATTATTCATTTGATACATCCACCCACTTAGGGGCATCTTATACATAGTTTACATCATTAGGTTCTATCCTTACATTCTAATTTTTGCATTGATATATCTTGATATTGATCATTGCTAATCATAATTAGATTTTTTGTTGACTATCATGAGTTTAGACTAAACATATGTACATTATCATTATTACATATATTTAAACTACATTCAAGCATACTTTTTTTTAGCTTTCCTAGTTTAGATTTTATTTTATTTTCTATGCTTCTTCTATTCAAGGGAATTATGCCATTGTTCTTTGGCTCTATGCCACATATATTCATGTATGCATTGGACATGTGACCATATCCATTATAGCTGACTTATTAATTGTGTATGAAAAAAATTTAACATGTCTTTATATGTGGATTTAATACAACTTGCTTGTTGTTTGCATATGTGGATATTTGAACATGTCCTTATATGTTTTATTTTCTCAGATTTAGTGATATGTGCCCATGTCAGTTGTATTATATCTGCATGGCCTATTTTTCATGTCTCATATGTTTTTTATGTATGATTTATTATATGCATCATGTCCATGACACTTGTATTTGCTTGTTACACACTCCAGTTATCGATGTCATTAGCGACCTCAAGCATCTACCCTTCCTACATGGGTGTTGTGATGGACATCATACCTCATCCCCCTAGGTAGCTACTTAGATTTATTTTTTTTATACATATTGACACCCTTATGCAATGTTAGACACAACATACATCTTAAATTACATACTTATGCTTAGATTTTATTACATTATGATGTTATGTTTACACATTGTATTGGATTATCATGCAATTATCATATATGATCTGGTTAACACAAATTTTGTAAAACTATTTATTTTGAGGGCATTTATTAATTTTTTTTTAAAACTACCCTCAAAAGAGGGGGCATTGATAGGGGTTTGTCACAAAGATCAGATTACTACATTGAATTCAAAGAACATTTTTCATCACACATGGTCAGTTTTAAAATATTAGATATAGGTAAAACACATGAAAAAATAAGGAATCATATATCACTATAGTGACTCAGATTTTAGACTAAACAAACATTAATACCTACATAGGAACACTAGAGCCACATGGGATTACTCTCCAAGATGTGGTACTACTATCTAATAGCCCCAATTTTAGAATAGTTTAAATTAGTTAGAACAATACACTAGGTACAGTATATGTTTGCACAAATATATCTACATGTTTGAAAATTATGCTTAGATTTTTCTCATATTCACACTGGTTCAGCTTAGATTTTTCTCATATTCACACTAGTTCAGCTTAGATTCATATATGTTACTTAGATTGGGGGCATCATGCACAACATGATCATCCTCATAATTAGTTTAGATACTGAGATACAATTATTACAACTCAGCCCAAAATTGATATTCTCAGATATTAGATTGGGGCATGTGCATGGTACATTGTTTCCAAATGCTTAGTTAAATATAGGTTGATCAGATGGAATGGAAAAATACATGTCATTCTCTATGCTCTATACACTTTATATTATATTCTAGGTTGTCACCAGTTTCATACCTTACTCCATCTATAGTGGTTGGCATTCCCTAGTGGCCTAGAGATACTTAAAGTACCCGTGTGGTCATAGAGCTGGCATACATAATTAGATATACCCAGTTAGATATGTCTAAAACTTTGCATAGTTTAGTTTCAAATGTATATATTACACATGGGTGGATAATGATATATTCATAACCTACTTGAGTTCTTGAGCCACCCACATTATAGGGTTAGACACACTTTCAGTCCAATCTAAGCTATTCATAGGTCATGATCCACCAAGTAGGCATGAAAAATGGAGTCAAAGATGAATTAAATTCTTGAGACACCCACACATAAGAATTGAGAAATCTATTAACTCAGTCAAAGATATTTAATGATTTAATCACTATACACACATACACACAAGTTGTCACTAGGTTCATGCATCATTTCACATACCTAATGAGGTGTATTCATTCCCTTCCTCTTTCCCATATCTTTACTTAGTTAATTCTTTACTTAGCATAGTATTGTACTTTTGATATCTATTAAGGATTAATTTATGCATGTTTCATTTACAGGTCTTGATTTGGATCATGATTCACATACATAGACCCAACTTCACACACTCAAACTTAGTTTCATGGGCTTCACTTCCTAGGTAAGTCTAGGTATGCTTATTTTTCCTTTATACTAATCATTTTACTTTTCTACATTTCTAGCATAAAGGGGGCGGGGGAAATGTAATCACCTAAAAGTGTTATTTGAGTGATAAGAATGCTTATTGATATAATCTATTCCTAGCTTGGCCTTATACCTATCGTAGAGCCTTTTATCACACTTTTATAGCCTTTGTGCAAACCATAGGTGTCCCTAGTAAGCTAAAACATAGTCTCAAACCCTCATTTCCATATCTTAGCCCTTAATTCCTAGTAGCCTATCATCTAGACATTAACACCACATTAAGGATACTAGAGCCATGTGGTGCTAGTGTCCCCAAAATGGTGCTAATGTCTCTTATCGTATATTTCCCGAATGAACATATTTTTAAAAGTAAAACCCTCCTAAGGTTAGCCTAAACATCTCTTATTGTTTTCACAAGCTATAATACACTATAAATACATGAATTTTAGACCTCTATCTACTAGATGGATATTAGATGTAAAATAACTATTCAAACACAAAATAAGTTGAGAAAAATCAAGGTTATTAATCCCAATTCTTCCCTAATTCTACATACTACCATCTATAGCTGCCCTAAGTTCATATTTTCTAGATTTCTAATCTCAAGCACACTTAAGGAATTCAATACCACTATCATTTTATCATCACTTGCACTTGAACTAGCACTTAAGTGGGATAAATACATCAGGATTGATCCCTAATCTATATTATTGATATGTAGTCAACTCTCTTCACAACTAGGTGTTAAGGATGTCTAGCCTATCCTACAAACAAACACACTTTTCATCTCATGGTTTACTTTCAAGGAGAATTAGGATTTACATCATAAATCAACCATTAAAATAAAAATATAGAGTTTTATAATTTATGTGTGCAAGAATAGAACCTAAAAACATATGTGTAGGTTCACCTATAATTTAGGAGTAGTTCTACATAGAGGACACTAGTGCCATTTTTAAGACACTAGAGCCACGTGATGCTAATGTACAAGTATGGTGCTATTGTTTAGGAGAGGATATAATAGAGGGATCTAGTTAATGACACTCATACCTATTTGTATCTTAATTTTCAGCACTTAGATCTTTTGTATCATGTGTTTTCTAGTTAAGTCATTATTTGTACATATTTAATACTATTTTTAGAAAGTCAAAGCTAGTCAAAATGTGTAACAAATCAATGGTTATTTATTGCTTATTATTTCATTAATTTAGACTACTCATCCATTTAATCAAACATAGGACTTACATTAGTAAAACCCTAAAAGGTTATAACACTATGCTATGCAAAGTGAATTTAGAGTCAATGATATAATATAACATCAATAAATTAATCCCTGTGTGACCAACTGATTGACAATCACCGCAAGAATGATAGAAGAATCTAAGGAGAATAAGAATAAGTGAAGAAGAGGAATGGACACCATTCACATGTGTAGATCACTAATAAACTTTCACAATCTTTTTTTAATCAATATTTTCATGTTGATAATAATGTTTAAGTTGATTACAATTGATTACATCCCTAATACACCAAAATAACAACATGAAAATAGTTTTGAAGGAGATATTACACTATCAAAGTTGAAAAATGCATAGAAAATAAAATGTGTTGGCTCCAAATCTCTAATGAGAGGAGAAAAAAATCAACCTTTTGAGTATAAAATGCATCCAATATATAGGAGTTGGTCTTCTAAAGGGGAGTGTTTTCCCTCCAAAACATATAACTACCTCCATTAATACTCTAGCTACCTCCTTCTCTTCTTATTGCTATCAATTTTATTACTCACCTATGAAATATACGAAAATTAAGTTGAAAAAGTGAATTAACAAAGCTTAAATAGTGCACTAGCATACAAAAACTTGAACAAGTTTTAAACTAGGAGGAATCAAGAAAAATAAAAGGTACCATTATGTTTGGGATGAAACCAGTTTTTTGGAAAATCAAATGGTTTAAAAAATGTAATTAGATGCAAAAGTTATTTCCAAAAAATTATTGAGTCAAAAATATCTCAGACATACGTGTTCAGCTTTTTACAAGCATCAGGATACGTTTTAATGTTATTATTTGAAATTAATGTTTCTAAGACCTAATCAGACTTAAAAATTATAAATAGGTCTGGATTAGGCTTTTGAATAGATTTTAGACTTAGTCAAAGGATTTGAATTGATTACTATGGATATTTTGGTAGTAAATTAAAATGGAGGGGGTCTAGACCTAATCGGGGTCTAGATCTTGATTAGTTTTGTAGGGATTTTATCAATGGTTTGGGGCTTGAAATCTTGATGGTAGACTTGGTTGGGATTTTAGGGGGTAAAAATACAAAAATACACCATCATGATTTTAGAGGGTGAAAAAACTATATAAAAAAGGCTTGGGGGCCTTGGGATCCCTGATGACCTAGTTTGGGCCCAACCCTCGATTACAACTATGATGACTATTGGGGGATGGTCCCTGACATAATCATGGAACCATCCCTGATTTATGTTGAAGATTTAGGGAGTGATACGAATAGATCTAGTCATGGAAAAATACCTAATTAGCACTAAGACCTCCATTTATAAATGATTCTAGACCTATTTAAAGTTACAACTTTGATTAACACTAAACAAACAAATGACCCCTTTTCTAGACCTAATTTTGAGGACCAGATTAGGTCTAGGGAGTTATAAATTTTGACCTTAGACCAATTCAAAAGAAAAAGTTTAATTATGATTAGATAAATAAAAATAAGACCCCAAATAACTAATTAGGGTTATAAAGTCTGATTAAGTCTGACTTATTAATTTTTTTATAAATTTCAGCTAGACCTAACCAAAAGAAATTATAAGTTTTAACCAAACTAAGCAAGATTTTGTAAGCTCAATATGAGGGTCGAAAATTCAATTTAGGGAGAAGTGTAAGACATAATTTTTTTTCAAAGAGCTTGGTAAACATGATGGAGTAGGTTCTATAGGCCAAAACATCATGGAAACCAAAATGACCTATTGGGGCAAGATGACAGACCTAAGTAAGTCAAAGAATAACTAGTCTTGAGTCCCCACAAGTGGGATAAGTGTCTCAAAAATGTGTTTGTACTTAGAAATTAAAAAATAATAATTATAAAAATATTCAATTATAATATGATGGTATATTTCTTATAGTTTTAATAGACATAAGAATCAAAGTGACCTTTTAAAGAAGCTATAGAGAGTGTTGACAAATTTTGCCACCATTGGTCAAAGTTGCTTGTGTGAAGTTTTTAAATAAGAATAAATTAATGGAATGAAGAAAAATAAGTTATAAAAAACATAATAAAATATTAATTTGTCCAAAACCATACTCATAAATAACTCTCAGGTCTAATTTTTGGTAGAGGTTTCTTCTATTCTTCTAACTAGCTAGTTATAAGCTAGTGAAGGCAATTTTCAAATGTTCATTTCATGAATAATAAGAAGAATATTTGGTTATAATGGTATTAATGGAATATTTATGCCCCTATTACCTAAATATTAAATTCATTAGTTTCAATTTATAGTTTCTTAAATTTATGAACAATTGTTAAGAAGGAAAGGTTCTCTAAAACCCTTTTTAAACCATAATAGCTTGGTTTTGAGAAGATGTGATTGCATTTTTGAATTATATGTTGAAAAAAAATTGTGTGAGATATTATGAGGAATAAATTAAATTAATAAATCTTCATAAATAAAATTTTTAAGTAAAATAATGGATAAAGGCAAAGGTATAGGTTGTAGGGGTTTAATCAAGCAAGAGAGACTGTGAGAAATGACATTTTTGAGAGGTTTAACAGATCGTTTGGAAATATAAAATGGTTGGGATGATTAGAGGGTATATTAAAGGTAAAAATAAAAAATTAATTATAAATTTATTCCTTATAAAATTTAATAAAAGGAAAAACTTAGACCTATAGGCATTTATAAATAAAATTGTGCAAGTTAAGAAACATGAAAAAGTGCATATTTTGAGTTTTATTAAATGAAATACCTTGAAATTTTACATGGATGTATATTTTGATGTAATTCAAGGTTTAAAATTGGCTTAATATATTTAATATACATAAGGAGAGATAAAAATCCAAAATATAGGTCTGATCATGAAGAAAATTAAAGTTTTCTCACTAATTTGCTCACAAATGGAGTTAGAAATGAGTGTTTCAGGGCCTTCCAATCACAAAAAATGATTTAAGAGTATGTATAATTAATGTATATTTATTATTATTAATCCATTATAATTTAATTAAAACCAAGTCAAAATATTCTCAGCTCATTGAAAAACATCTCTACGTCACCTTACGGGCAGCAAACAAGAACTTTTCATGAATTTTTATTTGGTGAAGAGTTTTGGAGATTTTCAAAATTTTACAGGTATGAACCATTGATACCTATAAAATGAGATTATTATTATTTAAAAAAAATATATTTAACTCATTTTATAACTCCTAATCTAAATTAGGATTTTGTGAGTCCTAGAGAGCACAAAATACCATTCTTTGGAGTTGTATGTGGAGTTTGGAGCTAAACATTTATTTGAAGGTATGTGACACCATGATGATTATGTTAAAAACATATTTACACTCATTATATATTCAAAAAAAATAAATTCATAAATTCTTAGGTACTCATGGTGCATTCAAAAAACTTATCAAACCATAGAAGATGTACACTTCCAAGAAGAACCAGTATGGAGAGTTGTTATTATCATTATAAAATGAAATCTTAGAAAATATATTTTATGAATAATTTAGTAACATCAACATGTTTCTGTGTCTCTCTACTATGCCCACCTTTGTCTAGTTTTAGAAAATTCAAGAAGCTCAAGTCAAAATATAAGTTACAAGTTAAGAGGCTTAAGTCAAACTCCAAGTTGCAAGTCAAGATAATTAAAGTCAAACTTTAAGATGAAATAAAGGTAATTGAAGTCAAAATTAAAAATGAATTCAAGACCAAAATGAGTTAAGTGCAAGATCAAAAAGAGTTAACTAAAGTGAAGATCAAAATATCTCAAATTGAAGACCATTCAAGTATGCATAAGAACTTTGACTTTTCAATAATATTCAAACATGAAAGAATAACCTCTCTCTCTCTCTCTCTCTCTCTCTCTCTCTCTCTCTCTCTCTCTCTCTCTCTCTCTCTCTCTCTCTCTCTCTCTCCTACTACACCTTATTCTAAGAAACAATATTTAAAGTATTAAAATTCTATATTTGAATTTGGTAAGTGGTTTTTTAATTGAAGGTTGACATGGAATTGGTTGAAGTAAGAGTAAATTGGAGTTATCATGAGGACTCATCTCTAGTTACTTGTCTCCTCTATCCTTTCTTCTATTTTATATATGTATCCTCATTTTAAAAAAATTATGATTAGAGAATGATTTTGGATTACATAAACTCTACTAATATTTGTACTACATCACCTTTGAAACAATGAAGAGCTAATTTTTCCTCTATTTTCAAGTTGTTCATAAAGGGTGTGCTTAATATTTATTAATGCAACTTAATGAATGACTGATTTTCATATGTTTGTGTCTAAAATTTTCAAATTTATGTAGCAAATTAGAATTGTTACAGGTCATATAGAGTGTCTAAGTTTGCTTTAAACCTAATATGTAAGTGAATTCAACCATTATTCATTCTATCCAAGTTAGTACGAGTGTTTGTCAAAACCCATGTGTGAAATATTGACGCAAGAGTCATTGTATGAGAATGAAGTGAATGTGTGCAAGTTATTTAACTTCCAAAGTGTGTCAAGTATCTACATAATTGAATTTCACATTGGTGTATCACCCCAAAGTTTTATTTTTATGTTCAATTTCATTTTTAGTGTTGTTCCTTTTACCCTTTTCCTAGTCAAGAAATCATTATCTAAGAGAGTTTAAAGAGAAATAGGTGAGTGTAATAAAGGAAACTAGACCTACATATGGATATTGTCTAAAAAATAAGGTCACCCATACTTTAGATAGTTCCATTATATCAATAGGAGTGGGAATAGGCACATGTTCTTATAAGGATGCACTTTTAAGTGATAATAGTTTCTGGCACACCCGATGGGACCATATCTCAAATAATTACTAAATATTAGTGTTAGTTTTAGTAATTTTTAGAAAAGACATGTCTCAAGTACTTAGTATCTGGTGACTCCAAGTTATATACAATTTTCTTAAGGAATCCAAGTGCCTAAAGAGCATTAGTTGGTGTGTATTTCAATCCTCCATTTTGTGAAAATGTAACTTTTATACCTTCATATCAAGATGATAATATTTATGGATTACCCTCAAGTGTCACTAAACCAATAAGATATTAGTATTCTCATGATATTTACCCCCCTCCCATCCCTAATCATGTTTCCAATCATCCTTATAAAAATCATTTTTTTAATTAGCCTAAAAAAAGTGTGCAAGAGATAAGATTTGACTTTGAGATATGGAGACTAACAGGGAAGATGAATATAATAGGCATCAAGAATAACTTACATATCCGGCCTATATACATTAGCAAGAGATATAATCATTGAATATACACAATGAGACTACAAGAGAACAAATTCAACAACCACCCATAAGAATACAAGGAATTGAGTCAATAATCCCAAGTAAGAAATAAGAAGAACTAGAACCCCTTAAACCTTCAAGAGAGTCTAATTGATTCAAGATTTCAAGTTTTAGGACTCCTAATCATATAAAATATCCTATAATTGTGAATACTTCCCCCATTCTTCCTCAATTCCTTCAATCTCCTCAATTACATAATTTTTCAAGTTTCTCATATGTTCTTCCTATGTCGATCCAAAATCAAGAGATGGAGAAGGTTGTAGAAGCCAAACCAAGAAAATTTCCAAGTTTATTGAGCTCCTCATCTAATCCTCAAGCTTAATTTTTCCATGAATATCAAGGCATATTATAATGTAAGAGGTTGATTATTGAGTGGAAAGATAAGTAAAAAGTATCCCTAACACAAGTTTTCCCCCCTTATTTAAAATAAATATTAAATGAAACTATTACTTCTAAATATCAAAACCTTATTAATGCATCTTCAATACCAAAGCCCATTAAAGAGTAGTCGATAGTTACTTATATTCATATAACACCAAATGAAACGTCTTTCCCTTTGGCTATATTTGTTTTTGAATGAGGACTTGTTGTATGGAGGGAAAAACAAGAACATCTAGGTAAAGAGGAGAATTTGTCAAAAGAGGATGATAGAGAGTTGTGTTGCTCAAATGAGTTTAAATTTGGAATACAATAAGATCATGTCTTATCCTTTGAGGATCCATAAAAAAATAAAATTTCAACTTCAAGAGAGACTCAAGAAGTGTATCATGAAGATGTTCAAGATAATATGGCAACAACTAGTGAGGTTGGAAAACATGCTTAAGAGGATGTTGATCAAAGCATATTTAAAAAATATCTTCATGAAGATAAAAAATATTATTTGGATCTCCTTTAAGATATTTAAAATTTTAATTTAGTTTAAAATAGATATGTAATATCTAATGATGTCTTATAAATCGAAGAACATTATTTAGTGAGCCATTAGAGGCTAAAAATGTAGCTATTCCTATTAATAAGAATATGGTTATATTGGAAAGATTTATTAGTGTTGAAGAGTATAATGAGGTGAGAAGTGAACTAAAATAATAATTTGTTTATATTATATACATGTTTGCTTCAATTTATTCACTTGGAGACAATCCAAAGAGGTTAATAAGCAGAAAATGAATTGATCCAACCCATATGACACTCAAAAAGTAGCTTCTTCCTCATCTTTGTCAATCACATAGAGAATACTTAAGAGGTTTTTGTTTTTATATATGTGGATATTTATTGTTATATATATTAATTTTATATTTAAATTTCCTCCAAGTTCTTATATGCACATGTTTAGTTGGTAGTTTTAATTTTCACTTTCCTTTAAGTGATATCTTGCACATTTTTCAGTTGGTAGTTATTCTAGTTTTCAATTCCCTAAGTGGTTATGAAAAAGTGTTATATTTGATTGAGGTAATTTAAGTTTTATATTTTTTTATATTTTAATAACTCCATATCCTAATCTAAGGCTACTGTTCTTGAGTGTTTAGCAGACAAACATCTCAACAAAGTCACCAAGAATGTTGGTAAAATTCACTATCATTAGTTAAAGTTGCTTATGTGCAGATTTTCAAGAAGAGTACATTAATATATTTAATAATAATTAGGTTATAAAAAAAATCATAAAACCTTAATTATTCCAAAACCATGTTCAATAATATCTCACAGGTCTAATTTTTGATAGAGGTTTCTTCTATTCCTCTAACTAGCTAATTGCAAGCTAGTGAGGGCAATTTTCAAATGTTCATTTCATGAATGAAAAAAATATTTGGTTATAATTATAATAGTGTAATATTTTATAAAATATTTCATTAATATTCCATTCATTTTTTTTGGTTACATGTGCTTAGCTTTATGAACAATCTTTAAGAAGGAAAGGTGCTCTAAAACCCTTCTTAAACCCCAATAACTCAGTTTTAAGAGATGCGATTGAATTTTTGATTTAGATCTGTGAGATATTATGGGGAATAAATTAAATTAATAAATTTTACTCAATAAAATTTAAATAATGGATAAAGGCAAAGGTACAGGGTGTATGGTTTTAATCAAGCAAGCGAGATTGTCAAAAAAAGGCAATGTTTGAGAGATTTAAGAGCTTGTTTGAGCATATAAGATGATTGGAATGATTATAAGGGATATTAAAAGTAATACTTAAAAAATAATTAGGTTTTTAAAAATCATAAAAATTAATAAAATGATAAAAATCGGACCTAGGGTTATTTAGAAATGAAATTGTGCAAGCTAGGAAACACCAAAAAGTGCATATTTTGAGATTTATTAAATAAAATCTCTTGAAATTTTACATGAAGGTATTTTTTGATGTAATTTAATATTTAAAAGTATATTAATTTATTTAATATATATTATCATAGATAAAATACTAAAATATAGGTCTGATCATGAAGGAAATAAGGAATTCTCACTTATTTACTCACAAATAAAGTTAAAAATGAGTGTTTCAGGTCCTTATAATGTCATTAAATTACTTGAAAGTGTGTAAAATTAATTTAAAGGTATAAATATATCATAATAAAACTAGAAAAATTAAAAATAGGGTCATCTCATTGAAAAACATCTCCAAATCACATTGCGGGTAACAAACAGACACTTTTTTGTGAATTTTTGTTTAGGAGTTTGGTGAAGAGTTTTATATATTTTTAAAAATTTAAAAGTATTAACCATTTATAAATATACATTGAATATAGGATTAATTTTTTTATTCTTTTAACTTATTTTAGACTCCTTAATCCAAATTAAGGTTTCTTGAGGCCTAGAGAGCACAAGAAAGCATAAAATGACATTCTTTGGAGTTGTATGTGAATTTTGGAGCTAAAAATTTGTTTTAAGGTCTATGATACCATGTTTATTATGTTAAAAATATATTTACATTAAAAATACAAATCCATAAAATTCTAATTTCTCATGGTGCATTTAAGAAGCTTATCAAACCATAGAAGATGTACACTTCTAAGAAGAACCAATATAAAGAGTTGTTATTGTCATCATCAAATGAAATATTAGAAAATATATTTTATGATTAATTTAATAAAATAAAAATTATTATATATATATAATATTCTCTCTTTGGGCTAATTTTATAAAATTCAAGAAGCTCAAGTCAAACTCCAAGTTGTAAGTCAAGAGGCTCAAGTAAAAATCCACGTTGCAAGTTAAGATAAATCAAGTCAAACTCCAAGATGAAATAAAGGTAACTAAAGTAAAACTTTAAGGTTAATGTAATACCAAAAAGATTTAAGTTCAATATCAAAATGAGTTAATTGAAGTGAAGATTAGTAACTTTTCAAGTTGAATACCATTCAAGCATGTATAAGACCTTTGACACTTAAATAACATTCAAACATGAAAGAATAACCACTCTCTCTCTTAATACACCATATTCAAATAAATAATGCATAAAATATAAAATTAATATGTTGGAATTTGGGAAATGGTGTTTTAATTTAAGGTTGACTTGGAATTGGTTGAAGTAAGAGTGAACTAGAGTTAGCATGAGGACTCATCTCTAGTTGCTTGTGTCCTCTCTCCTTACTTCTCTTTTATATATGTATTCTAATTTTGATAAGTTTATGATCATATTATGCTTTTGGATTACATTAAAATCTACCAAAATTTGTACTATATCACCTTTAAATCTATAAATATCTAAATTTTTTTCTATTTTCAAGATGTTCATGAAGTGTGTGTTTAATATTAATTGATGTCCCTTAGTGAATGAGTGATTTTATTATGTTTATGCCTAAAATTTTCACTTTTATGAAGATAATATTTAGAGTTCATAAATAGTGTCTAAGTTTGATTTATACCTAATCTAGAAGTGGATTCAAACATTGTTCATTCCTTCCAAGTTATTGTGAGTGTTGTCAATACTTTTGTATGAAATACTAATGCAAGAGTCACTGTATGTGAATAAAGTGAATGTGTGCAAGTTATTTTTCTTAAAAATTGTGTCAAGTATCTAAATAATTAACTTTGAAAATGGTGCATCACCCCAAATTTTTAATTTTATGTTCAATTTTAGCTTTAGTGTTGTTCCTTTTACCCTTTTCCTAGTCAATAAATCACTATTTGAGAGAGTTTAGAGAGAAGTGGATGAGTTGTACCAAAGGGAACCAAACATTAATTTGGATATTATCTCCAACATAAGGTCACCCACACATTTTATATTTTACATTGTATTTACATTATTGATAATAGGCACATGTTCTTGCAAGGGTGCACTTTTTAATAATAACAAGGAGCTGAGAGAGTAAGCATGCAAGAATTCCACATGAGTGGAAGTGTAGAAAAACTCATCTTTAGGTCAAAGTGTTGTATACAAAAAATTATAATTTATATTTTGTATTTATAATGGGATATGTTTTGTGATCCCAAATGGCACATAAATTTAAATGACCTCTTAAAGCAAGCTAAGAGAGCTAAGAGATATAGCTTTAAATATAAATTGGGAGGTCAAAACTCCACTTTCATGCTAAGTGTTACACATGAATTTTTATTACACAGATGTGATATTTCCAATGGTGATGATTTTGGTTCTCATTTTGGCATGTAAATCAATACATAACACCAAGGCAAATTGTGGGTGATGATACCAATAAGCCATGAGTGCAAGCGGGAGCATGGCTAAAGGCAAAAAGGAGGTTCCCTAATTATTAGAATAATTGGGGCATATTGTGCAAGAAAAAATAGTTTCCATATGATTATTGAAATAGATAAATTTATAAATAAACATAAAAAAATATTCACATTACTTTAGAGGTAAAAAATCACTCACTATGTGTACAGTTTGTTGCAACCATTACAATTAGTATTGACTATCAATAATGATCAAATCTATTGAAACTAATCAGAAGAAAACAAGTGAATAAAAATCATTCATAGCGTATTGATACATTCCTGAGGCATATAATTTATACAATTAAACTTTATATCCATGTGGAAAATAATATAAGATTACTCTTACCTCTTGTAATATATTCTTCCTATATTTAGTATGTGAATTTGTCTATATTGTGAAAATTGGACTTGAAACATTATTCTAATCATTCCTATCTTATTAGGTTTTGTTAATAGAAATTAGAGTAAACCATATTTGTGAACTTTAATATTGGTTGAATCATCCTTATTAGGATTTATATTTTATGTTTCAAGGTTTCAAATTTAATTTCTAATCTTGTTACACAAAATAATCTGCTCTATAATTTTTCTCCTAGGGTTTCATTGATTTGAATTTTGATTTCCATAAACAAAAGATAGTTTTATCTTTGGATTTAATCTCCCCATTCTTGTGTACTTATTTTAATTATGATTGGTTATATTAAAATATATTGCTTACAACCTAACAAATAAAAAATGGATAATCTATTATAAACCCATAGTGACTATCATCTTATGGGATTCTCATTTACTAAAAACTACATTCCTTATGCATGTGATAATGACTGGAAGAATAACCAAACATACGTGATTAATGATTATAGTTATATATATGAATAATGTGATATTTATGACTTTTATTACAATTATTAATATTATTTCAATGATGAAAAAAAAGAGGTAAGACTATAGTGAATAATAAAATGAATCCATTAATGAAAACATAGGCAAAATGTTTTATTCTACTTCCTCTTTACAATCTTCTTTAAATTATACAATAGAACAAGATGAGAAAGATAATAATGAAAAAATGAATGTTTATAACATACCTTATGTGTTAAAAAGAAAATATTCTTTCTCTAATACACCTCATTTATATATATTATTTACCACATCATTTCATCTCATTAATCATTATTAAATTCAAAGGCATAAGCCTTGATTATAAATGGAAAAATAATGTGAAGAATTTGAAGTTGTTTCTCTCTCTATAAATTGTAAAATAATGGGAAGTTAATTCTCTCTATAAATAGTAAAATACATGTAAAAATGTGAATAAAGTGAAATTCCTTCTCTCTATTTATACATGGAAAAATAAAGTGAAATCCATTATATCTCTCTAGAAATACTAAATGATACAAACAAATGTCATGATTCTTTATCTTACCTTGAAATAAAATGTCAAAATATTTCTTCAAATGAACATTTTATTTATACTAAATGTGATGAAAATATAGATATTTTTAATGATACATCTTTAGAATGTGAACCTATGGAAGGTTATGTTACACATGAATGTGGTGAATTTTATCAACTTATGCCTAATATACAATTTTTTTCCTAGACCTCCTTCACCTATTTGTAATAATGTACCTAAGGAAACTTAAAATAATAAGATTAAGCCATTAAATGAACCTCTTAAAGTTATTAACATGAATTCCCAATATTTCATCTCATCAAGGAATGTTGTGGGTGATTTAAAGCATAAAATTAATTACTTAAATCTAAAAAGAAAATCATACCATGTTTGGGTTGATTCTAGTTCCATATATGGAACTTAATTTTCTAAAATATTCTAAATGACCCATTACCTCACTACTTCTTCATGCCAAAATTTCATATGTTTGATGGAATCAACGATCCTTATCCACATTTTAGATATTATAAGGATTCTATGGACATATATGATGGTAGTTATATTTTACTAAAATTGTTTCCCAAAAAATTAATTGGAATAGCTCTGGATTGGTTTCACTCTTTGCCTAGTGGGTATTAATACTCCTATCTCAAGTTTGAAGAGAAATTTTCAATGTGATATGTTATGAATAAGAGACCAATTATTAAATATGAATGTTTACCTTCTCTCCATAAAGGAAAATAATAGCAAATTTGTGATTACATTTTATGGTTCAAAACTTGTATGCACTAATTGATATATCAACCAAAAGATTTGGAGAAACAATACATATTTTTTAGAGGTCTCATTTATCTTCTTAAGGTAGAGTTAATTTATGACATGTGTGATTCATTTAAATCTATTTGTTACAATAATATTACATTAGAATAAAATTTGACAACTAATCTAAAGCTAAATAAGGCAAATGAAGACATTAAGCTACATAAATAAGTTTTGCACAAGGAAGCTAAGGAAACTATACCACCTCCTAAGGAAAATATCCTTATTAGATAAATACAAGTTAAGGTTATCAATAAAGGAAAAGAATCAGTTTACAAATCCATACCCAAAGTGAATAAACCTATCTTCAATAAATTTAAGCCACTCAAATTTGATAGTTTTAGAGATTGACCACATAATATTATACAAACATTATTGGATAAGCAATTAAGGTAAGTGCATAAAATTGGGGGACAAAAAGGTGGACATGTTTTTATAAAATTTGAAAAATATCAAATTCTGTAGATTATTTGAGATGGCTACACTCAAAATTTAAATATGGTATACAAACATGAATTGTAGCATTTTGAGTCTAGTTTCCAAAATACTATTTAAAAAAAAATGGTTAAGTATAAATACGTAAAAATTTAAAATTGAAAGAGGGACTCCTATTTTTTAAAAGGAAAATAGAGTAGATAATAATTTGTATGACACAAACTTTTTATAGCAAAGTTTAGTAAAATAGAGTAGATAGTCGTTTGTATAGTGAAACCTTTTTGTAACAAAGTTTAGTATTTTTTGAAACACTTTTGTAGAAATTTAGATAAGATAATCCAGTTTATGACCTATATTTTATTAAAAAAAATTAATGAATATTTTTTTAATTAATTTTAGAAGTAAATATATCCTGAAAACTGATAAAAAAATGGATAGATGGCTATATGACTCCATAACTACCTTAAAAAAATGAAAATTTAGTTTTTTTGAATGCATATAGAGTTATGCCTAGTTTGTGAACATTTTTTTTGCATTTAGATAAATGAAAATAAAAATAATTAAACATATATAGGCATGTATATTTGAGAAATTTAGTGGCCTAAAAAATCATAGTTAGAAATCAACATAGATAGAAACCTTAAACTAATAAAAAAATAAAAAAAATCATATATTTGGAAAAAAGGAGTGTGTTCTTGTCATAGTGATAATAATTTTATGAATTGGATCATTTAAATTAATATTGTATTTGGTGATGGAATTTTAATTTTATTATTTTCTATCAAAGATCTCAAATTCGACTATGCATTGACAAGTCTAAGCTTTTGGCTCCAGAATCCAAGCCATTTCCAAGCCAAAAAGGCTTGGTTTTTGAATTTAAGCATAATATAGTATGTACATGTTATAACACATACATGCCATAATGCATAGTGTTATGTTGAAATTTAACACAAAAATAAGAAAGATATATTTATACATGTTTATGTTTATATCTATTCACATTCATAGCTTTATATTTTTATTTTAATGTTGAGTGTATCAATATATATACACTACCCAAAAAGGATAATTGATATAATGATGTAGTTTTGGTATATTTTCACCCACAAACATAATTTTGACTATATAAAATATGATTTATGGTTCAACCAAGATTAGTTTCATTAAAAATGAATGAAAGAGTCAATTGTTTCAATGGAGGTAATTAGGGCCAATTTGGACCCCTTGCATGTAATTGCAACTATATGATATGATTTTGGGCTAAATTATATTATATTTCTTGATATATGTAGTGAATGAATGAATTGGTGCAATCAGTGATGCAACTTAAGTGAAATTGAGTGTTGTGAACCTAAGTTTGATTATAAATGATGTAATTTTGGCCTCTCAACCCCAATATCATAAAAAATAAACCAAATAGTCCATGCCTTCAATTCAAAGGAATTTAGGGGTAATTTGAGCCCCTTAAACCTAATTATGACTATAAAATGTGATTTAGGCCTTAATCAAATTTAGTTTCATCAAATAATGAAGCAAGGAATCATTTAGTTCAATGACAAATGCAAGTTGACATGTATAAGATGTGGTTTGAGGCTCTATAAAATCCAATGTCATCATGTAATGAATGAAATAGTTGATTGGTTCAATATTAGAGGTAATTAGGGTCAATACAAGCCCTTTGAAGATAATTATTACTATAGCATGTGATTTAAGGATAAATTGGGTTTGATTTCATCATATATTGAGCCAATTAGTTAAATGGTGTAATCAGTGACATGATTCTGGAAAAGATGAGCCACATTCAAACATAGTTTGAATTGTATATGATGTGATTTTGAGTAAAATTGACCTTAATGTCATAATATAATGAACCAAATATTTGAATCATTCAATAAAGGAGGCAATTCAAGCTAATTTTAGCACTTTCAACCTAATTGCAAGCGTAAGACATGATTTGGGGCTAAATTAGTTTTGATTCTATCATGAATTGATCTAATTAGTCAATTAGTGTAATTAGAGAAATGATTTAGGCCATATTCATCCTAATTAACCTAAATTATGACTTAGGGTTTAGGTTTTGGAGTTTAGGGTTATAATTACTTGATGTAAGTTAGGTGAAATTGAACCCCATGAACCTAATTTTGACTATATAATATGTAATTTGGGGGTTAATTAACCCCAATATCATAAAAAATAAATAAAATATTCCACCAATTTAATTAAAAAAGAAATTTTGGCCAATTTAAGACCCTTCTTACTAACTATACAAGAACATGACATGATTTCGGGATAAATCAGTCATGAATTGATCCAATTAGTCAATTAGTGAAATTATATACATGGTTTGGGGATAAATTAGTCATGAATTGATCCAATTAGTCAATTGGTGTAATTAGAGATGTGATTTGGGCCAAATCTCTACCCATGAATCTAAATTATGGCTCAATCTATTGTATAGGATGTAACATATAGCTAAATCAACCCTAGAATTATATCACAAACACAAATACGAAGGTAATTGTATAGGGTTGCATGACATAATAATATTACATATCATAATAATATAACATAAGATTGAATCACATAATATAATCATATATCATAATAATATGATAGATGACTATATAGATATAATGTGTATGTGTTATAGATTTTACGTGTTATTGGCACAATAGACAAAAATTCTTTATCCAATGTTTATTTTTAGGATGTCTAAAGAATTCTAACCATACTTAAATTATATGAATCATTATTTGTTTTCCATGATGAAGTAAAAAAGAATAAAACTATTCTCTATGACCCCACCATCAAGCATAATGAAATTGCACTTTGTCTAGTCATGGGTGATGGTTCTCACCTAAGAAAGAGGAAGTAGTTATAGGGGAAACACCAGAGCAATTACAAGAGTTGAGATAAAAATAAAAGGTATGAATTAAAACATTTCACTCAAAATTATGTCATGAATTTATCCAGTTAGTCAATTGGTTTAATTAGAGACATGATTTGGGCCATATTGAGCCCTGTGAACCTAAATTATGGCTAATGGCTTAGGGTTTAAGGTTTAAGGTTTAGGGATACAATTATTTTATGCAAGTCAGATGAAATTAAACCTAATGAACCTAATTTTGACCATATAAGATGTAATTTGGGAGTAATTAACCTTGATATCATAAAAAATAAAGAAAATACTCTACCAATTTAATCAAAAAAGAAATTAGGGTTAATATGAGCCCCTTCAACCTAACTAAACAAGAGAACGACATGATTTGGGGATAAATTAGTCATGAATTGATAATTAGTAAATTGGTATAATAAGAGACATTATTTGGGCCAAATTGAGTAGTGTGAACCTAAATTATGGATCAATAAATTGTATAGGATGTAACATATGGTTGAATTGGCCCTATAATTGTATCACAAATATAAATAAAAAGGTAACTATATAGGATTGCATGACATAATAATATTTCATGGTATATATTGCATCTCATAATCATATAACATAGGATTACATCACATAATATAATAATATATCATAAAAATATGATATATGACTATATTGATATAATAGATATAATTTGTACATGTTATTTACATAGACAAAAAAATCTTTATCTAAAGTTTATTTTTAGGGTGTTTTAGAATTATAACCCCACTTACATTCTTTGCATCATTCTATGTTTTTCACGATGTGTTGAGGTCAACATATCCCCATTTTTTAAAAAGAGGACCCTTGTTCATTTTTTTGCAAATTGTGTTATGAATTGGACATTCAACTTGATTAGGAACTAGTATTGAATATCTTATATTGATCTAGTTTACATGGGTCTATTAGCACATAATCTTCATTTGACTTTATCTAATGTTTTTAATGTTTAATTCTTATATTTCCATGTTGCATGTTTAATGGGGTCTCATTTGTGTGAACACGACTTAGGGTTTTGTACCTTAATGTTAATTTGATCCCTTTTTACTAATCCTTAATATTTAATCGGATAATTGGATCCATGTTAAATAAGTGTTAAATATCCTTAGTCTAATTAGTTAGCCTAAGTTCCTTTCCAATTCACATGAGATCATTTTATTTGAATTTTTATGGGAACAATTATTATATGTTAAACTTAGCTTAAGATTTTAGCCTAAATTTTTTATCATGTTTATCAAAACAACCAAAAATTTATTCCAAAATCTTTAGACTAAGTTCTATATTTCTTGAAGCCCCTAATCTAGTTTGTCATTCACATGGGCTAAATTAAGTGGAGCTCTTTTATTATATATTTTAAAAACTTAGCTTAAGACTTTATCCTAAGGTTTTTATTTTGTCTATTAACATGAATAAAACCTTAAGATAAAATTATATCCTAAGTTCTATATTTCTTGAGACCTTATTAAGTCTATTTTATGTTTGCAAAATAGGAGCAAACCCGAAAAAGATAAGTGTCAAGATCATGGGGAGTCAATAAGTCAAGCATCAAGATATGCAATACATGTTAACTCAGACCTAGATGATCCGATGGTGTGTGATATAATTATAAAATTAAAGGAACCTACAAGGGAGCATGAGATTGACAAGTATCAAGATCTAAGGAAAACAACCAAGGAATTAATGATTTGTGCTTAAGTATACATTTAGTAGATCAATGATACATATTAAATATTTCTAAAGTAGATCGATGGTGTGAGAAGAAGGTAGAATTTTTGGAGATCAAGTAGAGATGACAATTGTCACACCCATGTTTAATCATGATCAAGTAGATCAATGGTGTAGAGCAAGTTAAGAAGTCAAGATCCCATATTAAGCGAGAAGCTGCCATGTGGTATAGAGGCATTTAAATGATGGAGAATGATCAAAAAACATTTTGAGAGCCCATAGAGATGACAAGTGGTATGATTTCAGAGGTATTAATAGATATATAATGGCTTGTGATGAAGTTTAATACAAAGAGGACTCCAAAGCAGATCAATAGTGTGAACTTGATTTGGTTTGAGAGATCACGAGGTAAGGACATGTGTCTAAAGGCAAAAATGGTCATGTTTTGAGATAAAATGGATAGCTTGGCATGGGAATTGCCACATAGACATGACACATTATGTTACAAGGTATTATGGACCTGAAAGCACTTGAATTATAATTATCCTAAACTAGTGAAGATCAGAAATATGAACAAACATGTTTTAGACTTAATCTGGTCAATGAATGAGAGGTTGAAAGTGCAAAAGAGTCTCAAATTCAATTGAGTTGACACATTATTTTCTTTTAAATCAAACGAACCTATAAATAATTTCAAGGGAATATTTTATTCTATAGAATTAGGAGCAACATGGAACATATATAGCTTTTGGTTAGTCATATTGGAAAAGTGTCATCGATATTAGGGCATTCTAAAGGGAAAATTATCCATAACACTTGTTCAATTGTAATTTGACCTAACTAATAGTCATACATCATTAATCCTTTTATAAGAAGGAAGTATGGTCTTTATAAAAAAGGGGGTAGTTATTAGAGCCAAAATTACTTTGTAATCTTGGATCAAGTAGTATAAGAAATGAATTCTACAAAGTTTTTCCAATATTTGTCTGTGTGTTTGCTATCATGGTTGCTTCCTCAACTATCTAATTTGATATTAAGATTTGAATTGTTTTTATGGATCCTAGATGTGCACATGCTAATGTAGAGTTGTCAATTTGTGCTTATGCTAGGTTGATCAAAAGATCTTAGGTTCATTTCATTCTCTTTTTCTTTTCTAGAAGATGTGCAAAATCTATTTTCCTATGGAATTAAACCTTTAAAATAAACCTAATTTATTATTTGCATTACCTTTCCTCAAACATTTTCTTGATATATAGTAGGATCTATGCCTATGAAATTTCATGTTATATATTGGTTTAGGGCATGTACAGATGAAATTTAAGCTTTATCATAATGTCTAGATTAAAGATTGAAAATACATTCTTTCTAATTTACCCTCCCTTTTGATCCCTTTTTGACTAAATCACTTTAGTTTAGATTGTCATTATAAATATCAATGTTATCTTAGGGTTTAGACTTTAGATTTTGAAAATAATTTATGGGACTTAGTTCAGATCACTTTCATCTTCACAAATACTTAAGACCATGGTTGCTTCCAACAGCCATTTACATGTTCATTTTGTGAAATAGTCATTTAGCTTGGTTGTTGCTCCAACACAGATCTCAGGAAGATCACAACCAACAACTCATGCAATGGATTCTTTGAATCTAGAAATGAGAAGTGTTTATTAAACACTATATGAACCTATTGATACATCTAAGTGCATCAATAGGGGAAACAAATTAGTGCTATAAGGAGGGTATTTAGATAAAGCTTTTTTAATTTGAAGTATCTTTGCTAAGTATTAGTGAATTTTGTTCAAAGATTAGTTGATTATTTGCATATTTATGTTATTCTTAGCTCAATTATATAAAGATCACTGATATTCATGGTTTTAGATCAGTCTTTAAGATTATTTAGCTAAAGATTTCTATTCTTTGAAAATTTATATGAAATTTTTTCAAAGGTTGCTTAAGCTTCATTAAGGGTCCATTTGTATTTACAAAGATTTGGTTTTTATGTTGTATTGTGAATAGGATTTGGAGCTGGAATGACCACAAGTAAGATATTCATCAAGGTATGGCATGGTTAGGTAGATATTATATAAATGTGCCTAGTCAGGTACATGATTTACCTCAAAATCTTGAAAGGTATTTTCCTTCTTTTAGTCTTACTGGTGTTGTGATTTCTAAAGAACATATCAAGTTCTTTAAATCCACCTTAGGATTGTTAAATGTTGTTCTTGAAGATGTTTCTTATAGATTGTTTCCTTTTACTCTTAGAGCTAAGGCATATGATTAGTTTCTTAACCTTCCTAAAGATTTCATTTTTAACTAGAATGATTTCAATAATCATTTCATTGATTGATTTGGAAAGGTAATAAGTCCATATGTCCTTTATCAATAATTCATTACTATAAAAATGGATTCAAATGAAACCATTAGAGACTTTAATACTATATTTCAAAAGATGTTGAATATAAATATAGATCCTTATAGACCTTTTGAGGCTTTAGATTTAGAGATTTATAAATATGCTTTAAATCCATTAACATTTATGTTTTTGAAAATATCTGTTAGAGTCATTAATACATTGGCTTTAACCTATGTTGAAGTTATGGTAATTAATGACCAAATGAAACCCCAAGGTCAAATGGCAAATGCCATTCCAAATATCAATCATAGTTTTCCCATGTTGAAGGTCATATCTGATGTTAATCAGAGCATGCTTACTTTAAATCAAACTCTAGTTTTAAACTAATTACCTTTGATTCATGCTCATCCTAGTCAAAACCTGGGATTCCTGAATAAAAATGTAAGTGGATTTCATCCACAAGATCAAAGAGCTATGGTGCCAATAACTAGTAGTTGAAATCAAGTTCAAAATTTAGAGGCACCTAAAAATGAAAATGAATCCATTTTAAAAATGGTCCAAAAGCTAAGCATTAAATTTTTTGAGACACAAAACCAATTAGGTAACAATGGTGAAAGTACTAATAGAAATTCTTCTTCTTAAGGGTTCAAAATACCCACATATAGGTTTCAAAACAATAATGACAACTATAATAATGAGCCATCTAAAATTATGAATATGCCTAAAAAACACTTGTGATGTGATTTTGGCTAATTATTGAAGGGTTCATAATAATGTTGCATGGTCATCTAGTTCTTTTGAGACATCTACCTCTTCCAAAACAAATATTATGATAAAGACCTATGATTTTCCATTTCAAGATGAATATGAATTCAAAGATAGTTCAAAGGAGTGATATACTATACCAATCATGGAGGAATATCCTATCTTTTCTAAATCAATAGAAGAATTTGTAGCTGAGATGAATGGAATTCCTGAAGATGTTATTGAAACACTTGCAAGCAAAGAAGATGAAGATGAAACAAATGCAATAGATCAAGAAATTTCATATGATTTCATCAAAAGGTTATAAATATGTGATCAACATGTTTCAAATGGTAATATTCCAAGTAAATCTCATGCCCTTTCTATTGATCTTGATGAAGAAGCATTTTGGGATGAATTAGAGAGTTTTTGTGTAAGGATTGATAGTCCATTCCCATTTCATGTCGAGATTGAGGAATGTATTATAAAAAGTACTATTGCATATATTTTTCAAGAAGGTAATGATATTCTAGAGATCCCAAATCAAGATGAGTTCGATCTTAATGAAGACATCAATCCAAGTATACCAGTTGATTCATAATATAACCATGGAAGGAAAATGAGATAAGACATGATTAGTCTTTGAATGAAGTAGAGATATATTCTTGATGCAACAAAGAAAATTTTTGGAATAAGATGATTGTATCCTAGATCCATATATTCAATCCATGTGCTTGAGAATGGATATGGAAAGCCAAGCTACATCATCCAGAAGACACAAGCATACAAGTGCTCCTATCCACAAGAAGATGCCATTGAATGGAGATAATCACGTTTCAAGGTTTTGTAGTAGACTAAATAACTTTCCATTTGATATTGTATGTAAGTTCTTTGTGAAGTTAGTGTAGGGATTTTGATTAGTTTATTTCCTATTTTTTCCCTTCCTATCCCTTGTTTGTAAATAGTGTTTGTAGATATATGTTTTCTTGTTGTTTGTTTTTTGGTGTGTTTGCATTTTCCTTTGCTTTGTTCCCTACATTCAATAAGTCTTTTCCAATGCATTTTTTAGGATCCAAATTCACCTAATTTATCAAGGAGCTTCTCAAATTAAGAATTCAGGTATGACTTTTAAACATTGGTTGATCATGGATTCTAGAAATTTGAACTTGATGTTATGATTTATAGAAATTGGTAAAGATTGATATTTAGGTTAATTTTTACTTAAAATATTAAGCCTTGTTCTAATCTAAATTTGATTTTAATAAGGATTTCACATGTTTGGTGAAATTTTGAATTATTGAAACATAGTCATGTTTGTAATTAATAAACATTATTGCCTGGGATAAAGTTTATAACCAAGGATGATTGTCTAAAGATCAAACACTTGACTGAATCCCAAAATGCAGCGAATCTGGTTCCCAACCTTTGCTAGAAATTCAAATTACTTGAAAACTATAAAAAATAATAACTTTATTACAAAATTCAAGATCTTTCTAAGTAAAGGTGATTCTAGTAAACTCCATCAGGACTGTGGATGCTTGATTAGTAGTGAAACAATGCCTTAAGTGGAGCCCATTGTATCTCTATTGAGGATATAGATGCTTGGAAGGTAGTAGAGCAATGCCCAAGCCTTCCTTGAGCTAAAACATGATCTTTAATGCACATACAAATATGCTCTAAGTTAGTGTTAATGGTTGAAGTCATAAAATCTGGAAGTTATTCCCTAAATCCCATGGAAAATAGTAAGTGGAATTAAAGCACACACATAACATGGCTAATTTTGTATGTTTGGGAATAATTATACATATATGATACTTGTTTTAATTATGAGTTGATATTAATAATGATACTTGATCATATGGTATGATTTATCTAGTTATTAGTTTAAACGAAGAGTATTTAAATTCTAACATATTGATATGTTTCTCCTATAAGTCACCATTTATTGAGGTCAACATACCCCCATTTCTGAAAATGAGGACCCTTATTCAATTTTTTGTAAATTGTGTTATGAATTAGACATTCAACTTGATCAGGAACCAATATTGAATATCTTGTGTTGATTGAGTTTACATGGGTCTGTTAGCACATAATCTGTATTTGACTTTATATAATGTTGCTAATGTTTGATTCATATATTTCCATATTATAGGTTTAATGGGGTCTCATTTGTATGAATGTTGCTTAGGGTTTTTTTACCTTAATGTTAATTTGATCCCTTTTTACTAATCCTTAATCTTTGATTGATTAATTGGATCCATGTTAAATAAGTGTTAAAAAACCCTTAGTCTAATTAGTTAGCCTAAGTTCCTTTCAAATTCACACGGGGTCATTTTATTTGAATTTTTGTGGGAACAATTATTATATGCTAAACTTAGATTAAGATTTGAGCTTAAATTTTTTATTGTGTTTATCAACATGACCAAAACTTTAGTCCAAAAGATTCATACTAAGTTTTATATTTCCCAAATCTCCCTAGTCTAATCTATCATTCACATGGGCTAAATTAAGTGGAGCTCTTTTATTATATATTTTAAAACCCTAGCATAAGACTTTATCCTAAAGTTTGTATCATGTTTATTAACATAAATAAAACCTTAGGCTAAAATTATATCCTAAGTTTTATATTTATTAGGACCTTATTAAGTCTATTTTATGTTTTTAGAAATAGAAAGAACCTGAAAAAGACAAGTGTCAAGCTCATAGGGAATCAATAAGTCAAGCATCAAGATGTATAATGTGCAATATATTAGACATAAATGATCTAACGGTGCATGATCTAAGTTAAAAATTCAAGGACCTTGTGAGGGAGCATGAGATTTACAAGTCTCAAGATATCAAGAAAGTGACCAAGGAATCAATGATCTATGCTCAAGCGTACATCTAGTAGTTCAAAAATGCACATTCAATATTGCAAAAGTAGATTGATGGTGTGAGATGAAGGTATAATTTTCAAAGATCCCATAGAGCTACCAAGTGGTGTAACTACCTTTAATCATGCACAAGCAGATCAATGGTGTGGAGTGGGTCAAGAAGTCAAGAGCCTAGATTGAGTGAAAATCTATCACCTGTCACAAAGGCATTTAAATGATGGAGAATGCTTAGAAAATAATAAAAAATCCCACAAAGTTGACAAGTCACATGATCTCAAAGGTTTTAATAGAGATCTAATAGATCATCATGAAAGCTAATACATATAAAAATCTAAAGCAAATCAATGGTGCAAAATTTATCTAGCTTGAGAGAGCACGAGGTAAGGACATGTGTCTAAAGGAAAAAATGATCATGTTTTGACACCAAATGGACAAATCAGCATGGGCATTTCCACATATACATGACACATTAGGTTGTAAGGTCTTGTGGACCCAAAAGCACTTGAATTATAATTATCCCAGACTAGTGAAGATCGTAAATATGAACAAATGTGTCTTAGACTTAATTTGGTCAGTGAGTGAGACGCTGAAAGTGCAAAAGAGTCTCAAAGTCAATTGAGTTAACATAGTATTTTATTTTAAATCAAAAGACCCTATAAATCATTTCAAGGGAATATTTTATTCTGTTAAAGTAGGAGCAACATGGAACATATATAGATTTTGGTTAGTCATATCAGAAAAGTGTCATCAATATTAGGGAATTCTAAAGGGACAATTATCCATAACACTTGTTTAATTGTCATTAAACCTAACTAACAACCATACCTCATTAATCCTTCTATAAGGAGGTATAGTCTTTATAAAAAAGGGGGGAGTTATTAAAGCCAAAATTACTTTGTAAACTTGGAACAAATAGTATAAGCAAGGAATTCTATAAAGTTTGTCCAATATTTATCTATATGTTTTCTATCATGGTTACTTCCTCATTTATCTGGTTTGATATTCAAATTTGAATTATTTTTATGGATCCTAGATGTGCACATGTTAATGCAGAATTGTCAATTTATGCTTATACTAGGTTGATTGAAAGATCTTAGGTTTATTTCATTCTCTTTTTCTTTTATTGAAGATGTGAATAAGCTCTTTTTATACAGAATTAAACCTTTAAAGTGAACCTAATTTCTTATTTGCATTACCTTTCCTCAGACATTTTCCTGATATATAGTATAATCTATGCCTATGCAATTTCATGCTATATGTTTGTTCAGTGCATGTCTTGATGAAATTTAATCTCTATCATAATGTCTAGATTGAATATTAGAAACACCTTATTTCTTAATTACCCTCCCTTTTTCTCCCTTTTTGACCAAATCACTTTAGTTTAGCTTGTAATTATAAATATCCATGTTAGCTTAGGGTTTAGTCTATAGGTTTTGGACATCATTCATGGGACTTAGTTTAGATCACTTTCATATTCACAAATATTTAGGACCATGGTTTCTCACAATAACCATTTACATGTTCATTTTTTGAAAGGGTCATTTATATTGGTCGCTACTTCACCATAGATCTCAGGAAGATCATAACCATCAACTCATGTAATGGATTCTTCAAATCTAGAAATGAGAAGTGTTTCTTAAAAACTATATGAACATGTTGATATATCTAGGTGCATCAACACAATGAATACAAAATTAACCAAACTATTATTTAGGACCCCAACATCAAATAAAATAAAATAATTCTTTATTTAGTCATGGGTGACATTTTTCACTCGAGGAAGAGGAAGGAATTAAAGCAAAAAATTAGAGTAATTAAAAGAGTTGAGAGAAAAATAAAATGTATAAATTCAAACATTTTTGTAAATCAATTTTATAGGATGAAACATATGGTTGAATCAACCCTTGAATTATATCACAAATGCAAATATGGAGGTAATTGTATAGGATTTCATGCCATAATAATATTGCATAGTATGTATTACATCACATAATAATATAACATAGGATTTCATCACATAATATAATCATATATCATAACAATATGAAATATGACTATATATATAATAGATATAATGCATATGTACTATATCATGTTTGCATTATTAGCATAATAGACAAAAACTCTCTATCCAATGTTTATTTTTAGAATGTTTCAAGAATTTTGACCAAACTTACATTATTTACATCATTATATGCTTTATATGATGAAGACAAAATTAATCAAACTATTTTTGGGACCCCACCATCAAAATGAATCAAATTATTCTTTGTCTAGTCATGGGTGATGGTTCTTGTTCAAGGAAGAGTAAGTAGTTAAAACATCAAACACTACAACAATTAAAAGAGTTGAGGTCAAAATAAAAGGTATGAATTCAAACATTTAACTCAAGATAAGGTATAAAAAATATCCCTAATAAACTAAATGTCACACGTAATGATGAAATTAATAATGAGTAATTGAATAATGATGATGAATGTTTACCTAACTGTCCAAATTATGTTGCAAGTCCACATTTTATAACAACCCCACTAGGTTTTACCAGAATATAAAAATATTTTTTAAAAATTAATTACACATATTCATCATATAGATTTCACCATGAGAAACCTAACTATTGATATTTAACTAACTATATTAATTTAGTTAACTAAATTTTTTTATAGATAATCTACTTTCCTAAGGATTGCCATGAAGAAATATAACAATCATAAATCATATTGTTTAACCATAAATGTTGCATCAAATCATAAATTAAATAATACAAATTTAGCCATGACTGATACAATATTACAACCACTATTATAGAAGTATAATGCATAAATGTTACATTTCTTAGTAATACATAATAATATCTCAAATGATAAAACATGATACAAATATCCTCTAATCAGAGTCTCTATGACTCAAGAGTCTCCATGACTCAAGTATCAATATATAATCTCAAGTGTAGTCTCAAGTATAGTACTCCAACTAGGAGGGAGAGCATCATCCAAGTGATTTTCCACACCAACCATGAACCATATATCCCTCACATTATCTCACAAACAAGGGGATGGCCCTCCCTTCATGGATGGGTAGATAATGATGGTGTAATACTATAAAGTAACAAAATAGAACCTGTGTGTTGAATATATCTAATATATAATGTGTACCATAAATAAATCCATTCTAATATGATATTGCACAAATATGAAAACTATATTAACATATGAAATGATAAATGTAATTAAAAATATTATTTTGGCTAATTTTTTTAATAATAAGTGATCTCTAAGATCCATCAATTTTATACACACCACTCAATCAAATTACACCTCATCTTGCATTATGGTGCTAGTTAAGCTAGTGGAATCCATCCATTGCTTAATTAGGGTCATGAATGTGAGATTCAGTAAAAATGTATATTAAATATAATATATTCATTCAAAATATTTCCCTTTAGCTAAGAAAATTATGCCAAGTATAAAAATAACACATACATTCATTTAGTCTATCAAATGAAAGACAATGAATCCATAACATCAATTTTATTAAAAATATATAACAAAAACCAAAAAAAATCCTCAACATAACATACCTTTCAGGTAATGATTATCTAGACTTCCAATTAATTTAACCACAAAGTAACTTATAATGTCAATTCTCCATAAATTAACATTATATCACAGGCTTAATAAATTGTTCATATTCCACATACAACAAAATCTAGTAAAAGACATAATAATAGGCTCTGTATTTAAACTCTTAAATACTACATTTAATACTTTTATACAAACATTTAAATATAAATAAGCATCATTTACATATTTTTATGATAATAAAACTTATATACATAACATAGCCATATGCATATATATATATATATATATAGATATATATTTCTAAATTTACACATATAAATACATTATAAATACTTCATTTTATACATTATAACCATAATATGACATCCATTTTCATTCATCTTAGAGTATATTATATACACTAAGTATACAATCAACTC
Source organism: Torreya grandis (assembly GCA_037957365.1). Lineage (NCBI taxonomy): Eukaryota > Viridiplantae > Streptophyta > Pinopsida > Cupressales > Taxaceae > Torreya > Torreya grandis. Next base: position 852,778 of record JARHVA010001949.1, read on the forward strand.
ACAAAATATCCCATAATCTTCTTTAAACTGAGAATATTCCATCATCCTTAATAAATAAACACACATAATACTGTCATCATACACATCTAATCATCTATTTATCAAACTATTAAATCAAATATACCAAATACATCAATTAATTTTGTCATTTAAATTGAATACAAATGAGAAAATATAAACACATAATCAACAATAACCAATCAGGTTTGACATTATAAATAAACTACACATAGTCGACCACACCTAACTCAAGTTTCCAATAAAATAACATATACTTGGATAAATAAACTCTACAAAACATACAATTTAAAACCTGTATGCATAATTCCTTTTTTATAACTATTTAAGATTCTTTCTCAATTTAAACAAATCTGAACTATATAATATTACATAGTCTCATTTCAATAAAAATGCATTTCATAATTGTATTGAACATAGTTATAACTAAACTCTATCATGTATACTCTATCATTTTATGGTATATTTCCATGCATATAACTAAATGCATAACCTATAATCACTTATTCATTGACTTGTACCCAGGTTACATAATTAGACTTAAACCAAAAGTTCCCAAATTCATTCATATAACCAAGTATGCACAATACAAGATTACATAACATAATTGAGAGTATAAAATTATACTATTACCTTGTAGGTATAAAATCATTAAATCTAAATCCAATTAAATCCAATCAAAAACCTAACCTCAAGTTCACCTATAAGAATATCTTCATTTATTAAATGTATTACAAATAATTCCCCACTAAAGTCTTACAGTTCATGATGCAGGTATATATACACACACATATAGTCACGCATTAATGTAAATATATATTTAATGTTTTTAATAATTAAATATTAAAAAATAATAAAAACACATTCTAACCCAAGATCCATGCGTGAACTATTTAACTATCATAGTTTCACTTTTTTATATAGACAATTCAACACACACACACACACGCAAACATATATCTTTATATATATAAATATATATATGAGTATATGTATATATAATAAAATTTAATTGAGTATATAATAATGTATATATTCATAATCCTTAAAACCCACATTTTAAACCTAAAAGTCTGAATTGGTTTAAACAGTTGAATGATCATATACATAAATGTTTTCAAGTCTATATTTGAATATACCCAAATGAATATATAACAACCTAGTTTGAAACAACTAGTTTGAGTTGTATTATATATATATACCCATTATAAGAATCTTCTAATATTGAATAGTGATTTTCAAATTACAATAAAAGTATAGGATAGAGCTTTTAAAAGCCTAAAATAACTATGGCCAACTCTATGGTTGTACCCCAACCTCTTTAGGTTACCCTAGGTTATATGTAGGCTTATGTGGAAGCCATGCCTTCCATAGGGACCTACATAAAACCCTTCACATTTTCCATATATTTCACGTAATATAAAATCTAGTAACATTAATAATTCAACAACCCATTCAATATTTTACACACACAGTAATTGAATTATAAAAACCTACTTGAGAATTCCAAATAAGTTGTATATAATACTTTTTCCCTTCCTTCCAACTATCACTTTATTATCTTTTTGTATATTCTCCTCTATATGCAGTGTGCCATCTCGTTCACAACCCCCACTATATTGTTTTTATTCTTTTTCATTATATTACTCTCTATCATTGACAACCACTTCAAATGACTAAATAAATGAATGAAAAAATAACTCAACAAAACTCCCAATTTATTTCCATTCACCACCATGCAGATATATAATAAACTCTATGATTTTCCCAAAATGATGTTTATCCAAAGTCAATAATTGGCTAGTAACCCTAATCATCTCAAAACTTATTTTAAACTCATTAAAATAATCATATAATAACCATTTTATATCTTTCATAAAATATGCATTCATTGACTTACATTATTCCCTCATTGACTTCCCAAACCGACAAAACAATCAAGTAAACAAAAGTCATAATCTTCATGCTATACTATGAGGTGTCTATCAACTTATTTGATTTGACTTTCCATGCAAAGTTGACTACTCATCTAACATATAACATGTTAATGTATTCAAAAGACTATAGTTTAATGTAATAATGCCATCACAAATAAATAATTTGTAAACATAATGATTCCCCAAATCATTTAACAATTATAGAAAATGTATAATGTACTTTGAGTATGAAACCTTTGGTCATACATTTAATCAAATATAATGATATTTATATCTTTTGACATTAGAATAAACACACACACACACACACATTGTAATAATAATCTTTAATTATTTTTACATATATCTTATAGATCCAACAATAACAATGGAATCCATCTATACTTTTTAATGCATACATAACATCAAAACATTGTATTATACAACCATACCTAATCAGGTAGTAAAGTAAGTACAAACATATACAAATTCACTCATTCAACCAAGCAATTACATCAAATAAGATAAGCTATGTATGATCACTAAAATTACAAAGTCACTCAATACATCAACATGATCATTAATAAAAAGTAGATTAGTGAAAACATAAAAGATCACAATAGTCATTTAAAATTAAGACAAAACATATTATAACTATATATTAAATAACACAACATGAACTATAAATGTGGTGTGTGTAAGGGTTTTTGAATCTATTATCTATCATCCCACAAATTATTTATCTAAACCACCCTATCTAATGATCTTCTCCCTCCATCACACTCTGAAGGAAGAATCTATCCTATATCCACCTCAAAACAATGAAGGTAGTTAGCCCAAAACATCATTATATCCATAAAATAATGATGTATAACTAATCAAACATGATCATAATGTATAGAATATAAAAGTATTACTAACTCATATCAAACTAATCATGTAAATTAAACAACACATAATTCTCTCATAACTAACATATGTCATAAACTTAATCAATCATTAGTTAATCAGCTAATCAACCATAATAATCCTAAGATCAAATAGTTTATTTAGCTTAGAGAGAAATCGAGATGTGACATTCTCCCCCCCCAAATTTGGTCATTGTCTATATTAAGAATAACTCATGAATTTGTACCTTTAAATAAACCAAATTAGTGGTTTTAATTCTATATGGTGCCTTATACTATGGTTATAATCTAGGTATGATATCGATCAAGAAATCAAACTCACACTTAGGTGGTAATCTTGGTAATTCTTCTAAAAACACATCATGGAAGTTTCTAGAAAAAAGATAATCTTTGATAGATAGTTCCTTATACTCTTCCATCTCATTTATATTAATGATAAATGTTTTACATCCATTCCTCTAAGATTTTCTAAATTTAATTAAAAAAAATATGCCTTAACTTTAACTCCCTTTTCTCATCCTAAAGTTATGTCTAATTTCTAAAACCATCTTGACACTTAATATTCTTCCAAAAATAATCTACCTTGGTTTTATGCTTCACAAGCCAATTGAATCCTAGGATAACATTATATAATCCAAATAGTGATACAAAAATATCTGCTATTGTATTGAACTCAGGTAACCTAATCTCTACTTCAACTAGACACTTGTCAACTTTAACCTTAGAATCATTCCCATATTGTACCGATAATGCATTTGCCATTACTCCAGCCTTTATAGACAATTTAGTAAGCATTTTAGGAACAATAAAACATTTTTTAATCTATTGTATCAATCAAATTAGAAACTAGATGATCAACAGAATACTTGATAGTTCTATGGTTAAAGCTTGATACTTAGCCTGTCGATTGTCAATAGTTGCATGAATCCATTACTAAAATTTACCTTGATGAGAGCCTAAAACTTTGTTATTTCATTTGTCCTTAGGACTTTCTTAATCAAAATTGTCACCTCCATAAATTAATCAACCTCCAACTAGTCTTGTATTCTCAATCTATTGGTTTCCCTTAAAACAACCCTTGTAACCATTACCAGGTTTCTTATTCCTTGAACCACTATTAAACTTGGCATTATGATTCTTGAACTGACCCTTGAAATCTCCACTTCTATGCTTCTAGTTATTTTTCTTAAAATTTGGTTTAGAACTTCCAAATCTATTTTTGAACTTATCTCTAATTTGGACAAGAGATTTTAGCTTTTGTTCTTGATTAAATGCCTTCTCAAACACATGATTCATTGTTTATGTACCATGTGCATCTACTTCATAGCCTATTTAGGGTTTCAATCCCATGATGAATTTCCTAATTCTAAACCTCTCATATACTTGACACTGAGTTATGTACTTAATAAGATTAGTGAAATACTTCTAGTATTCATTCATTGATAAATCTCCTTGATTAATATTCATTTTGATCAAAGTATAATTGTGAAAGACATCATGACATAAACAATGTCACAAAATGTTCTAAAGTGGTGGTGGTTGAGTCGAGGTTAATCTTGACCTTCTTATTTATCCATAAAGTTGTTGCTTCACTATCAACCTGATAAGCTCCCTAGACTACTTTTGTGACTTTAAAATAATTTCAAATCTCAAAATACCTCTCCATTTATATTATCCATACTTTAGATCCATTCCCCAAAATAATTCCATTTAACTTAGGTGGTTTCACCTTTTTCATGCCACATTCCAACTCTAAAACTACTCAAGCTCTTGTATCCTATTAAACATCCTCATGCCTCTATTCTTGAAGATGTTTATGGTCATCAACATGCTCTTCAGGTTCCTCCTAAGCATTTTCCTCTTCATGACCATGCACTTCTTATTTTAGGGCCATAATTCAATCCATAGTCTCTTGTATGGTTGTAAGGATTAAGTCTAACTTTACAACTTGCTCAAACGAAAAGTAATTTAGATCACTAAGGGGTTTCATATCCAAAGAACCCTAACTTCTTGGTCTAGAGTGCACCATTTTTCTTCCTAATTGTCAGGAAAATAAGTTTTTGTTAGCAAACACATAAGTCTTAGAGTTTGAGCCTTAAATTTGATACCACAATGTATTAATTTAATTAACCAAAATTATTTATAGCCAATCCACTTATATAAGGATCACCATGAATAGATATAAAAATCATGAACCATACTAATTAACCATAAATACTACATCAAATCATAAATGAAATAGTACAAATTTAGACATGACTGATACAACATTACAACCACTACTATAGAAATATAGTTCATAAATGCTATAATTCTTAGCAATACATATTAATACATAAAATTTATAAAACATGATAGAAAGCTCTTCTAAGCAGAGTCTCCATGACTCAAGAGTTTCCATGACTCAAGTATCAATATGTAATATCAAGTATAGTACTCTAGATGGGAGGGAGAGTATCATTCAAGTAATTTTACACACCAACCATGGACCATAGATCCCCCATACTATCTTGTTGAGGTATGATGTGTGAAACATTATTAATATGCTTGTAATAACAACTCGTATTATGAATTGTTTAGTATATTATTATTTATGTGAGATTTGGTTATTAAACCAAACTCATGTAAATAGGTTTATGTTGCTAAGAATTGGTTTAGAAGATATTTTAGAGGATATTTACTCCCCCCAAATATAAGAATGCTATTCCTATATAATTTATATCTCCCATGTGTAATTATACAATAGAAAGAATAATATAGTGAGCATTATTATTTTTTATTTTAAATTATTTGTGTTGCATTTGAATATTTTCTATATGTAGATCTAAACCTAAACTATCATCTGGTATCAGAGTAGTTGTTGTGTCTTATGATGAAAGAATGAGTTGTAGATAGGGACAACTATATTAGTTTTGGTTGTCTTGATTCATGAGAATATTAATTAATAATTTAGAATGCAATTTTGGTAGTACTAGAGTAGCAATCCTATCAATAATGTATGGATCATCTAAACACACTTCCTTAACACCTTTGTATTTTATTTGGATTCATTGGCTCAACCTATTACATTGACATCTTAGTATTCCTATATAAAACTCTACCAAGCATTGAATTAGATTATGGAAATCTCTCACCATCAATTACATCAGGCACATGTATTTATTGTGAAATATACAAATCCAATTCCACCTACCTATGCATTTTGTAGATAGACCCATAGTTGGATCTCTCAGTTCACCTAATTAACCCTGATCATTTACTGTGTAGTCCAAACTTTTTTATATTATGTGCCTAAAGGCCTTATACCATTATGATCTATGCATTATTTTGGCCATGTGTAGTTGTCAAGCCATCCACCTGTCTCTCATCTAGGTCAAGATCTATTCTATCAAATCATGGATATTATATTCTACCAAAAATTTTGGTGTGAGGTTACCAATCTTTTAGTTTCTCTATTATTAAATAACGTGGTTGGAATTATAATGCATGATGAGCTGCATAATTCCATTTAGTCTTTAATCTAATTATTTGGTACATAGTTTTTAATGTGTAAGAGTCATTTAAGTAACAAGTGAATAGGTGTCAAGTTGTATTTTGATTGATTTAATAAGTTAATTTGTAATAAGTATTGAGTCAAGCCCTTTAAATTAGTAATATTGTTTTTTAAACCATTAAAGTTCAAAATTATTAATAGTCATTATCTAATATTAAGTGGGATATTAGTAAAACCAAAATTATAGTTGTGTCAAAAGTCATTATAGACTTATTTTATGTTTTTAGTTTTTACTTTGGATCAATAGTAGTAAAAGTCGAGTCAAATTAGTATATTTATGGTTTAGGTAATATTATGGTTAATACATCATTTTAAAGGTGTCGAGTTTTTTTTATAAAGTTATGTTTGTCATATCTTAGGTTTCATTTTGTTTAGTTTTAGTTTTTCAATCTTTAGTTTTATATTTTGGTTTATTATTAGTTGTAATGTCTAAGTAAATATATGTGTAATAAAATTTTAATTAAAAATATGATTTTGAATATAATTTTTTAGTCATATTTTATTTTTATGTCAAGAGAAAATCCAAAGTGTCAATGTCATTTTTTGGTCAAAAAGTCAAAGTCATTTAGGTTTAGGTGTTATATTGAGTCAAAAGTCAAAATTGTAAAAATAAAAAAAATTGCCTTATAGACACATTTTTGCTTGTATGCAATGTTCATATTGTGAAGGGGATTTCCCTAAAAAAATTCATGCACCTGAGCTACATCAACATACCAACTAAGTAAAGAGTTATATATTGAAGGCTAGAGGATACACAAAGGAAGGAGGTATTTCAATGACCTTTCATCAGTCATCAATGATGGGGTTGCACTAATGATTTTGTGACTTGTGTGAGTTTGAATAATAATAAAAAAGGACATTATTATTTACATGCATGTTGTGATTTTATTTTTTTCATTGTGTGTTTTCATTCCCCTAATTATTTGAAACACCTCAGCTATTTGGAGATAAGGGAGAGTGTGGATATAATCAAATGTGGCAAATAATTGTATAGGAGGGTAGTTAATTATAGATATCCCATGACTTCCTTAATTATTTATGGATATAACCCCAATGACACATCTATTATGATCATGTAAATTGAATGTGGGATGTGTTCCTTCACATATAGTGGTCATGTGCAACAAGATCATGTCAATAGTATGCATACCTAAAAGTATGCATTGGCATAAAATTTTGTTCATACAAATTCTTGAAGATGTATATTATCCCTATGATCAGATTAAGGGGGTGTAGATAGGATTAATAATATTCACAAGGGGGTGAAATTTTAAGTATGTTGTGTGAAACATTATTAACATGCTTGTAATAACAACTCATATTATGAGTTGTTTAGTGCATTATTATTTGTGTGAGATTTGGTTGTTAAACCAAACTCATGTAAATAAGTTTGTGTTGTTGGAAGTTGGTTTATAAAAAATTTTAGAGGATATTTAATCTCCCAAAATATAGGAATTCTATTCCTATATAATTTGTATCTCTCACATGTAATTATATAGCAGAAAGAATAATATAGTGCAGTATTATTTTGTGTTTTAAATTATCTATGTTGTGTTTGGCTCTTTTTCGTATGTAGATCTGAACCTACACTGTCATATCTCCAAAAAAAGGGGATGTCCATCCCATCATGGATGGATAGATAAGGATGGTGCAGGAATCCAAAGTAACAAACTAGAACCTATGTTGAAGATATATATAATACACAATGTGTACCATAAATAAATCTATTATAATATAATATTGGATAAATATGAAAACTATATCAACATATGAAATGATAATATTTAATCAAAACATTACTTGGGTCAAAGTTTTTAATAATAAATGATCTCTAGGATTCGTCAATTTCATACACACCACTCAAACGGATTACACCTAATCTTGAATTGATGGTGCTAATTAAGCTAGTGGAATCCATCCACTACTTAATAAGGGTTATGAATATGAGATTTAATAAAATAAATATTAAAACTAATAGATTCATTCAAAATATTTCCTTTTAGTTAATAAAAACTATGGCAAGTACAGAAATATCAATACATTCATTTAGTCTATCAAATGAAAGGCAATAAATCCATAGCAGCAAGTTTATTAAAAATAATAAACAAAATATAAAAACAATCCTCAATATAACATACCATCTAGATAATAATTTAGACTACCAATTACTTTAACCACAAAGTAACTTATAATGTTAATTCTCCATGAATAAACATTATATCACAATCTTAATAAATTGTTCATATTCAACATACAACAAAAGTTAGTCCAAAACATAATTATAGGCTCTATATTTAAACTCTTAAATACTATATTTAATGCATTTATACAAACATTCAAATATAAACAAGCATCATTTACATACTATTATGATAATAACACTTATATTTATAACACAATTGTATGCATTAATATCATAACAATATGTAAATGATGCTTGTATTTATAATGTATTTGTATGTGTGAATTATATATATATATATATATATATATATATATATATATATATATATATATATATATATATATATATATATATATATATATATATATATATATAAGTGTTATTATCATAACAATATGTAAATGATGCTTGTTTATATTTCAATGTTTGTATAAAAGCATTAAATATAGTATTTAAGAGTTTAAATATAGAGCCTATGATTATTTTTTGGACTAAATTTTATTGTATGTGGAATATGAACAATTTATTAAGCTTGTGATATAATGTTGATTCTTAGAGAATTAACATTATAAGTTACTTTGTGGTTAAAGTAACTGGCAGTCTAGATAATCATTACCTAGATGGTATGTTATATTAAGGATTGTTTTTGGATTCTATTTATTATTTTTAATAAACTTGATGTTATGGATTCATTTCCTTTCATTTGATAGACTAAATGAATGTATTGATATTTTTGTACTTGGCATAATTTTTATTAACTAAAAGGAAATATTTTGAATGAATCTATTTATTTTAATATTCATTCAAATGAATCTCATATTCATGACTATTTAAAATATTAAATACTATATTTAATGATTTTATACAAACATTAAAATATAAACAATCATCATTTGCATATTGTTATGATAATAACACTTATATACATAACACAATTATATGCACGCGCACGCGCGTGCGCACAAACACACACACACACACACACACACACACACACACACACACACACACACACACACACACACACACACACACACACATTCTAAATTCACACACAAATACATTATAAATACTTAATTTTATATAGTATAATATTAAGATGATATCCACTATCATTTATCTTAGAGTATACTATATACACTAAGTATACAATCAAATCACAAAAAAAAGTCCCATAACCTTCTTTAAACTGAGAATATTCCATCATCCTTAGTAAATAAACACACAAAATATTGTCAACATACATAGATATTCATCTATTTATCAAACTATTAAATAAAATTTACCAAATCCATTGATTAAGTTTGTCATTTAAATTGAATACAAATGAGCAACTATAAACACATAATCAAATATAGCCAATAAATCAACTACACAAAATTGACCACACCCAACTCAAGTTTCCAATAAAAAACACATACTTGGCTAAATAAAATCTAAAAAACATAAAATTTAAAACCTGTATGCACATTCCCTTTTTTTACTAGTAAATACTCTTTCTCAATTCAAACAAATACAAAATATATAATATTAGACAGTCTCATTTCAATAAAAACATAGTTCATAATTATATTAAACATAATTATAGCTTAACTCAGCCATGTAAACTATATCATTTTTATGGTATATTTCCATGCATATAACCAAATGCATAACATATAGTCACTTATTCATCTACCTATACCCAGGTTATATAGTAAGACTTAAACCAAAATTCCCAAATTCATTCATATAAATAAGTATGCACAATACATGATTACATAACATAACTGAGAGTATAAAATTATACTATTACCCTATAGGTACAAAATCATTAAATCTAAATCCAATTAAATTCAATCAAAACTCTAACCTTAATGTTACCTATATGAATATATTCATCCATTAAATGTATTACAAATAGTTCCCCACTAAAGCCTTACGATTCATGATGCATATATATATACTCATTTAAATTAAATTATATATGTATACTCATATATATATATATATATATATATATATATATATATATATATATATATATATATATATATATATATAATTTAATTTAAATGAGTATTTACTTATGTATATATTCATAATCCTTGAAACCCATATTTTTAACCCAAAAGTTTGAATTGGTTTAAATAGTCAAATGATCATACTAACAAATGATTTTAAGCCTATATTTCAATATATCCAAATGAATATATAACAACCTAGGTCAAACCAACTAGCTCAAGCTCTATTATATATACCCTTTAGAATAATATTCTAAGACTGAACAATGATTTTTGAATTTCAAAAGAAGTATACGATAGATCTTTTAAAAGGATAAAATAACCATGGCCAACTCTACGACTCTACCCCAACCTCCTTAGGCTACCTTGGACATAGGGTTCTGAAGAGGCTGAGCCTTCCACATGGCCCTACATACATCCCTTCACATTTTCCATATATTTCAAGTAATAGAAAAGCTAATCACCTTAACAATTCAACAACCCATTCAATATTTTACACAGTATTTGAATTACAAAAACCTACCTAAGAATTCTAAAGAAGCCATATATAATACTTTTACCATTTCTTCCAACTATCACCTTCTTCTCTTTCTGTATATTTTCCTCTATATGTAGTGTTCCATCCTCTTCATATCCCCCACTATATTCTTTTTATTATTTTTCATTCTCTTATTCTCCACCATTAATGGTCACTTCAACTGATTGAATAAATGCATGCAAAAATAGTTCAACATAACTCCCTATTTATTTTCATTTGCCACCATGAAAATACATAGTAAACTCCATGATTTTACCAAAATGATGTTTATTTGAAGTCAATAAGTGGTTAGTAACCCTAATCATCTCAAAACTTATTTTAAACTCATTAAAATAATCATATAATAATCATTTTATATCTTTCATAAAATATGCAAACATTGACTTATGTTATTCCCTCATCAATGTCCCAAACTGATAAAATAATCAATTAAATAATAGCTATAATCTTCATGATATACCATGCAACATCTATCAACTTAGTCAATTTAATTTTCCATGTAAAATTGACTACTCGTTTAACATATAGCAATGTAATGTATTCAAAAGACTATAGTTTAATGTAACAATGCCATCACAAATAAACACTTTATAAATGTAATGATTCCCCATATCATTTAACAATTATAAGAAATTCTTAATTTACTTTGAATATGAAACCTTTGGTCATATATTTAATCAAATACAATGAATTTTAAAACAATGTTATTTATATATTTCAACATTAGAATATATATATATATATATATATATATATATATTCAATAATAATAATGGAAACCATCTATACTTTTTAATGCATACAAAACATCAAAATATTATACTATACAACCATACCTAATAAGGCAGTAAGGTAAGTAAAAAAATACATGAATTCACTCATTCAACCAAGTAATTACATCAAACAAGAAAAGCTACGTATGATCACTAAATTTATGAAATCACTCAATACATCAACATGATAATTAATAACAACTAGATTATTAAAACATAAAAGATCATAACAATCATTTAAATGTAAAACAAAACACATTATAACTATTTATCAAACAACATAATCATGAAATATAAATGTGGTGTGTGTAAGGGTTTTCATATTTATT